>JASAOG010000171.1:1555000-1578792 GCA_030265305.1 Biomphalaria pfeifferi | reverse complement strand
CATACATACATACATACATACATACATACATACATACATACATACATACATACATACATACATACATACATACATACATACATACATACATACATACATACATACATACATACATACATACATACATACATACATACATACATACATACATACATACATACATACATACATACATACATACATACATACATACATACATACATACATACATACATACATACATACATACATACATACATACATACATACATACATACATACATACATACATACATACATACATACATACATACATACATACATACATACATACATACATACATACATACATACATACATACATACATACATACATACATACATACATACATACATACATACATACATACATACATACATACATACATACATACATACATACATACATACATACATACATACATACATACATACATACATACATACATACATACATACATACATACATACATACATACATACATACATACATACATACATACATACATACATACATACATACATACATACATACATACATACATACATACATACATACATACATACATACATACATACATACATACATACATACATACATACATACATACATACATACATACATACATACATACATACATACATACATACATACATACATACATACATACATACATACATACATACATACATACATACATACATACATACATACATACATACATACATACATACATACATACATACATACATACATACATACATACATACATACATACATACATACATACATACATACATACATACATACATACATACATACATACATACATACATACATACATACATACATACATACATACATACATACATACATACATACATACATACATACATACATACATACATACATACATACATACATACATACATACATACATACATACATACATACATACATACATACATACATACATACATACATACATACATACATACATACATACATACATACATACATACATACATACATACATACATACATACATACATACATACATACATACATACATACATACATACATACATACATACATACATACATACATACATACATACATACATACATACATACATACATACATACATACATACATACATACATACATACATACATACATACATACATACATACATACATACATACATACATACATACATACATACATACATACATACATACATACATACATACATACATACATACATACATACATACATACATACATACATACATACATACATACATACATACATACATACATACATACATACATACATACATACATACATACATACATACATACATACATACATACATACATACATACATACATACATACATACATACATACATACATACATACATACATACATACATACATACATACATACATACATACATACATACATACATACATACATACATACATACATACATACATACATACATACATACATACATACATACATACATACATACATACATACATACATACATACATACATACATACATACATACATACATACATACATACATACATACATACATACATACATACATACATACATACATACATACATACATACATACATACATACATACATACATACATACATACATACATACATACATACATACATACATACATACATACATACATACATACATACATACATACATACATACATACATACATACATACATACATACATACATACATACATACATACATACATACATACATACATACATACATACATACATACATACATACATACATACATACATACATACATACATACATACATACATACATACATACATACATACATACATACATACATACATACATACATACATACATACATACATACATACATACATACATACATACATACATACATACATACATACATACATACATACATACATACATACATACATACATACATACATACATACATACATACATACATACATACATACATACATACATACATACATACATACATACATACATACATACATACATACATACATACATACATACATACATACATACATACATACATACATACATACATACATACATACATACATACATACATACATACATACATACATACATACATACATACATACATACATACATACATACATACATACATACATACATACATACATACATACATACATACATACATACATACATACATACATACATACATACATACATACATACATACATACATACATACATACATACATACATACATACATACATACATACATACATACATACATACATACATACATACATACATACATACATACATACATACATACATACATACATACATACATACATACATACATACATACATACATACATACATACATACATACATACATACATACATACATACATACATACATACATACATACATACATACATACATACATACATACATACATACATACATACATACATACATACATACATACATACATACATACATACATACATACATACATACATACATACATACATACATACATACATACATACATACATACATACATACATACATACATACATACATACATACATACATACATACATACATACATACATACATACATACATACATACATACATACATACATACATACATACATACATACATACATACATACATACATACATACATACATACATACATACATACATACATACATACATACATACATACATACATACATACATACATACATACATACATACATACATACATACATACATACATACATACATACATACATACATACATACATACATACATACATACATACATACATACATACATACATACATACATACATACATACATACATACATACATACATACATACATACATACATACATACATACATACATACATACATACATACATACATACATACATACATACATACATACATACATACATACATACATACATACATACATACATACATACATACATACATACATACATACATACATACATACATACATACATACATACATACATACATACATACATACATACATACATACATACATACATACATACATACATACATACATACATACATACATACATACATACATACATACATACATACATACATACATACATACATACATACATACATACATACATACATACATACATACATACATACATACATACATACATACATACATACATACATACATACATACATACATACATACATACATACATACATACATACATACATACATACATACATACATACATACATACATACATACATACATACATACATACATACATACATACATACATACATACATACATACATACATACATACATACATACATACATACATACATACATACATACATACATACATACATACATACATACATACATACATACATACATACATACATACATACATACATACATACATACATACATACATACATACATACATACATACATACATACATACATACATACATACATACATACATACATACATACATACATACATACATACATACATACATACATACATACATACATACATACATACATACATACATACATACATACATACATACATACATACATACATACATACATACATACATACATACATACATACATACATACATACATACATACATACATACATACATACATACATACATACATACATACATACATACATACATACATACATACATACATACATACATACATACATACATACATACATACATACATACATAACATACATACATACATACATACATACATACATACATACATACATACATACATACATACATACATACATACATACATACATACATACATACATACATACATACATACATACATACATACATACATACATACATACATACATACATACATACATACATACATACATACATACATACATACATACATACATACATACATACATACATACATACATACATACATACATACATACATACATACATACATACATACATACATACATACATACATACATACATACATACATACATACATACATACATACATACATACATACATACATACATACATACATACATACATACATACATACATACATACATACATACATACATACATACATACATACATACATACATACATACATACATACATACATACATACATACATACATACATACATACATACATACATACATACATACATACATACATACATACATACATACATACATACATACATACATACATACATACATACATACATACATACATACATACATACATACATACATACATACATACATACATACATACATACATACATACATACATACATACATACATACATACATACATACATACATACATACATACATACATACATACATACATACATACATACATACATACATACATACATACATACATACATACATACATACATACATACATACATACATACATACATACATACATACATACATACATACATACATACATACATACATACATACATACATACATACATACATACATACATACATACATACATACATACATACATACATACATACATACATACATACATACATACATACATACATACATACATACATACATACATACATACATACATACATACATACATACATACATACATACATACATACATACATACATACATACATACATACATACATACATACATACATACATACATACATACATACATACATACATACATACATACATACATACATACATACATACATACATACATACATACATACATACATACATACATACATACATACATACATACATACATACATACATACATACATACATACATACATACATACATACATACATACATACATACATACATACATACATACATACATACATACATACATACATACATACATACATACATACATACATACATACATACATACATACATACATACATACATACATACATACATACATACATACATACATACATACATACATACATACATACATACATACATACATACATACATACATACATACATACATACATACATACATACATACATACATACATACATACATACATACATACATACATACATACATACATACATACATACATACATACATACATACATACATACATACATACATACATACATACATACATACATACATACATACATACATACATACATACATACATACATACATACATACATACATACATACATACATACATACATACATACATACATACATACATACATACATACATACATACATACATACATACATACATACATACATACATACATACATACATACATACATACATACATACATACATACATACATACATACATACATACATACATACATACATACATACATACATACATACATACATACATACATACATACATACATACATACATACATACATACATACATACATACATACATACATACATACATACATACATACATACATACATACATACATACATACATACATACATACATACATACATACATACATACATACATACATACATACATACATACATACATACATACATACATACATACATACATACATACATACATACATACATACATACATACATACATACATACATACATACATACATACATACATACATACATACATACATACATACATACATACATACATACATACATACATACATACATACATACATACATACATACATACATACATACATACATACATACATACATACATACATACATACATACATACATACATACATACATACATACATACATACATACATACATACATACATACATACATACATACATACATACATACATACATACATACATACATACATACATACATACATACATACATACATACATACATACATACATACATACATACATACATACATACATACATACATACATACATACATACATACATACATACATACATACATACATACATACATACATACATACATACATACATACATACATACATACATACATACATACATACATACATACATACATACATACATACATACATACATACATACATACATACATACATACATACATACATACATACATACATACATACATACATACATACATACATACATACATACATACATACATACATACATACATACATACATACATACATACATACATACATACATACATACATACATACATACATACATACATACATACATACATACATACATACATACATACATACATACATACATACATACATACATACATACATACATACATACATACATACATACATACATACATACATACATACATACATACATACATACATACATACATACATACATACATACATACATACATACATACATACATACATACATACATACATACATACATACATACATACATACATACATACATACATACATACATACATACATACATGCATACATGCATACATACATATTAGAATTGCTCGCTTAAGAGTATAGGATATACGTATGATTAGTTATTGTGTTTTAAAGGCTTTATAAATTGTTTACACTTTAATTACATAGACCTGTAGGTAGCTTTTACTTTGTTGTTGTTGTTTTTTTTTGCTGGTGAATTATTGCAATGTGTTCAAGCTTCGAAGACTACTGTCCCATACCAAAACATAGGAAATGATCATAACACAGCTTCTCTACTCCTTACTTGCACACACTGAACATGATACGCAGGGCCGGCCCTAATATTTGTGGGGCCCTACGTGAAATGGATTGCGCGCGGCTCAGTGAGAGTAGGGATAAGGATAATAAGTTAAAATTAAAATTTTCTTTAGAAAATAAATTCGTCTTTGCATTACATTTAAACTAAATGAAAGCTGACACAATGTCGTTTTTTTATATCGCTCGTAGGATTTCGTTTACCATATTGATTGACACCCCAAAATGACAATGTTGTCTATTTTAAGTACATTTTTATGAGTTTTCATGAGATTTCAATAATTTCAGGACATTGCCAGACTGTTAGCTTATTTTGCAATTTCAGGAGATTCCCGGGAGCTCCTTGAAAATAAGGAGACCAAGGGAACTCTGTTATATGTGACAATTGTTTAATTTAAGAATTTACGCGGAGCTTATGAAATTTCGGGGCCCACTGCGGTCGCATAGGCTGCAGTAGCGTGAGGCCGGCCCTGATGATATCGAGCTCGCGATCAACGAATTTTCATTACGCTGCCGCCTCTTTTGGTTTAACCAGACCTCTGTAAAACGAAAGTCATGTTCAAATGATTACGTTCAGAATTTGCATATATAAATCTTCCATTATTATTGTTATCTCCCTTGATGGAATACGATACGTATTTGTTAGCTCCCTCTGCTATCTATGGAACTAGCTTATAGTTTCCGTATTGTACTATCATTCTGTAGATGTACTTCTTAGAAAGGCACCTATGTCCCAGTGGTGTCAATAGTCTTAACCGACTTCTAAATCATATCATTACAGCTTTTATCTATAGGCAATCTCCCCTTGGCGACTTGCAAATTTCATGCTGATGCCGGATCTGCGAATACCTCAGCCCTACTGATACATCACCGGCGTCCAAACAATAACGCTAGCCAAAGACCCGTCACTTGATTACCAGCAGACAGCGTCACCACCAGCCACACCAGTGTCCATAAGGCAGCAGCATTGGAGACATAAGCTAGGGAAGAAAGCCTAATAACTCTCAAACCTTTTGGCTCTCAAATCTCAAATGATGATATACCTATATAAGTAAATACACTAGATCTCATCCCGGTCTATTCATCATATCATCATACCTTATTTTTCCTTTGTATAATAAACTTGTATATAATTTAACATCTATATATGGTATTTGTTGTCTGCATTTTAACGCTGTGTCTGTTTGTAAATTTGAGCAAGTGTGTGTTCTCAAACTATAAAACCCCCTAGACACCTTAAAACGGCCAACTTTTAAACCACCTTGTCACACTTGCAAAAAGTAATAAGTCCTCAATACAGTGAAGAGACGGAAGCTCTGCTGGATTGATCATATTGTAAGACATCACCCACTCTCAAAATTCATCCTTCATGGTCAAGTGTATGGAGTAGGAAGAAAGAGTCGCCCAAAGAAAAGCTGGCTGGACAATTTAAAAGAAGGAACTGGCATCAGAGACTTTGTTATACTTGAATAGTAATTTTATTTGTATTTTGTATATACCCAGGAGAAACACTCGAGTGATTTCTTGCATGTGTTGTAATATACTTCATGCATGCTAACATTGTCTTCGTTAAGTGCTAGTTTTTTTTTAGTTTTTGTCATATAACCACAATCCAGGTGCGACTCTACACGCAAAGTCATAGCAACACACCCATGCAACTAAAACTGTCCTATAGTTCGCAAGGTCTAAGTGGGGTACTTTACTTTACATATGGGTATAAATTATACATGTTTTTATACACTTGTGACAAAATTAGAAGACGCATTGATGTATTGATAATTTTGTCAACTTGGTTTAGAGAGTAGTTTAGTTACTCTCTGGGGGGGGGGGGGCGGTGGCTAAGCCGTAAAGCGCTTGGCTTTCCCAGGTTCGAATCCTGGTGAAGACTGGGATTTTTTATTTCGGGATCTTTGGGCGCATCTGAATCCACCCATCTCTAACGGATACGTGACATTTTATGGGAAAAGTAAATGCGATTGGGCGTTGTGCTGGCCACATGACACCCTTGTTAACAGAAGGCCTCAGAAACAGATGACCTTTACATCATTTGCCCTGAAGATCAAAAGGTCCGAAAAGGTGAACCTTACTATTTTTTTATTTACTTTTGATATTCATACTATTAACGTTGTTCTTTGCGGGACTAACGTCTGACACCAAATAAAGTCTAGCTAATTTTTGTTCCATACGTAAGCTGTGTGTTGACCAGTGAAAATGCACTTTAAAACTTGAAGGTCTCAGAATGTAAAAGAAACGTTACTGGTTTTGAGTAAATTTGCGAATATCTGAGGAGCAAATGCAACACATTTATGACCTGCTCATGACGGAGAGTGTCAAAAAAATACCCAACAACTTTACAACTTTCTGTTATTACAAAGCTTATATCAACTCAATCTGTCTGTCTGGTAAAAAGTTTGTATTCGTTAGTTCTCCCACACCCCTAACTTGGATCAAATTAATATTTTGCACAATTTATTCCTTGTACCTGACAGAACAAAAATCAATAAAATGAAATATCAAAATTAATTCGAAATTAATTATTTTTTGGGTATCAAACAAGTGAAAGAAATAGTACTTGACAGATCTGGTGGTATTAGTTGAATTTGTGCCCTTGACGAGGCTTAGCCCTGAGTTCGAATTCAAGTTGTAATTTCTTTTGAAGTGATCACGGTAACATTTATTCAAAACTTTCATTTCCCAACTGGTCCTGGCAAGTGATAGGAATAGGATCATAAAATATGGAGAAAGCTAAAAGCATAAACTTGCGCTAAACGAAAACAATTTGTAAAAAATATTCTAATCGCACAAACTTATTATTGCTAGACTACATCTTTTACAAATTTAATTACAAGACTGATCCAGACTAATTGTTACAATTAAACTAAATAAAAGCTTTATTTTTATTTTTATTTTTTTTTTTATATTTTTGCTTATTTTTATTTATATTTGCGTTTTTAAACCAGAACAAATAAAAATTAGAATAGGATTGATTGATAAAAAGGCATTGCTAAAAAAAAAAAAGTAAAAGATGGAACATTTTACTCTTTAGGCCAACGCCTGCCAGATAGAGGATACGACTCCAAAAACACCAGACTTTTTTTTAGTCTGGTGATCCTACTATGGATTTATCAAAGCACACCATCGACATAGACTTCCTAAAGCTCTTCTTTCTAGCTAATGTTTTAACTCTTTCTCTCCGTAATTATTTACCACATTCTGGTGAAATCAACGTTGGTATCGTCAGTTAGAAGAGAAGGAGTTAATGTTTATGCGTAACCTTTGTATTTGTATGTACGCTAGTCTTCATGTGCTTTCAATGTTATGTCAATACATAATGCAAAATTTTAAGAAAACAGAATTTTCAGTAATATCTAATAATATCATTACGTTCAATGATAATAAGATAAATAATAATATCCTCCTATGAAAAAAGGGAGGGCATTGAAGGAAAAAACGAACAATAAGGGGGGGGGGGCTGTGCTCGATCCCATTGACCAGCAAGACAATTGTCTGGCGTTTATACGGCTTGGGGAGCAAGAAATATTTTCCCGAGATGCGATTTCATTTCATTTAAAATAGATAATTAAGAGAAAGTAGCCGACCCTCGGCGTAACATACGCCGTTATTTACCGGAAGTATTCATGTAGGTCGGTCCAATAAAATGTAACATACTAGAATATACAAGCTAAAAAGGTGGTGCTGAAATTCGGAAAGTTTTTTTTCAAAATGCAAATAAATATGGGGGCGCAGTGACTGAGTGGTTAGGCGCTTGGCTTCCAAACCTGAAGGTCCTGGGTTTGAATCTCGGTTAGACTCGGTTAGATCTAGATCTATACACAAGCCAATGTTTTCATTTTATTTTTAGCTCCATTTATAATATTTTTATTTTCATTCATTCATGCATTCGCTTACTTATAACATAATTATTTTCTTTAATTGTTTCTTATGCACTAAATCTGTGACCATATCAGCAATACGCAAGTTATTATCCTCGGGCAGCGGGTAATATCTGGTTAGTGTAAATATAAATTTAAAATCGCTTTCCGGAATTCATTAGTTTGTCCAATCAGGTGTCAGTCACATTTGTGAGATACGAGGTTGCAACTAATAAAATGTTAGAACTTTTAATGTACCTTCGTCGACTGTGCAGCGCAGCGGACCCCACAATATAAGTAGAGAATCGTGGCTGGCTATACAATATTATCATTGGCAGGGCGTAAAATAAAATTTACTGTAGTCCATCCTTTAGTTCAGATTGCGTAGAATATATATATATATAAAATACGATTTTGAATATCAGAAGTATTTGAAAGACAAATTTCTGAATTTGGCAAATTAATTTTTGATTAGAAATAGATGTGATATTTGATAGCAACCATTCACTAGTTACAAGGCACAAACTGTTTGTGGGTCTGCTGTTAACCTGTATTCTTGGGCTAATATGTATGAATGTGTTCTCTAACCGGCATAACGAGAAACATCCTTTTGAATTCTTGTCCTTGATAAGGTAAGTACTTCACAATGCTAATTTACTGTCAGGCTTCAGTTGCTGAATCGTTGACATGTGTGTACCATACAGGGGCGGAATGGTATCAAAGTCTGCCCAGGCATTACCAAATAAACTGGCCCACACATGGCATGTCTTATCATAGGCGTATCCATAATTTTTTTTCGGTGGTGGGTGGGTGATTTTTTATAACCCCCCCCCCTCCGCAATATATATATACTTCATCCCCGGTCACTTCATCCCCGGTAATTTCATCCCCAATTAAATATTTGTTCGTAATCATTGTTTAATTGTGCTGTTAAGGCTATGTTTTTAAGCCCTCATTTCATCTAATATATAAATATGATTATTTTGAATGCTTTTTGATATTTTTTTACATGTTATTAATGCGTTATAGTGTTTCCTTTTCCACTTTACATTGTAGATGAGAAATCGTATAATATTTTGTAAATCTGGGTGTGTACTGAGTTATAGCGCTTCTATCGGATGTCGGGGATGTAATATTATAATATTATCCTGCGCGTAACGTAATTATAAACGGCCAAGATATGGAGGAAGTAGTGGAAATTTTTTGAAAGATGAGAACGATTAGAATACTTATGACCATGCCAAGATGTGGTCAAACTAGTGGAAATCATTTAAGAGATGAGAACGATTAGAATACTTATGATCATGCCGCTGATAACTCCTGAAACCATCTGTCACTTTATTTTATTTTTCAAACGCTCTTTCTAGAAAATGGGCGCGTCATTTTTAGCCTTGAAAAAGGTTTTATTTTTTTCTAATACGTTTGACTCCGCCTATCCCCGAGTCTATATAAATTTTGCTTTAATTTCTTTTAAACTTTTAAGTTGTAAATTGGGTTATAGGCAAAAAGAATTAGAAACATCTTTCAGCAATATGATGGATCGTCTTCTGTACTTACAATAGCCTATCTATCTTATTAATATCAATGAACATATAAATACTAAATTTATAGTTTCTAGTGGCATTTAATTTTATTCTTATCTAATGTGTTACACTTTTTGTTCATGTAGGGCCAAAATAAAATTGAATATAATTAATGTTGCTATTTCATGATTTCTACGATTACTCTTTGTTAGATAAAATGATCAGATGATGAAAAGAACATGGGATGAAGTGACAGGGGATGAAATGACCAGGGGATGAAATGACTATGGGATGAAATGACCGGGGATGAAGTGGGATGAAATGACCGGGGATGAAATAACCGGGAACCTTTTTACCCTAGAATACTCTCTTCCTATAATTATTGGAAAGACAGTTGGCACGACCAAGGACAGGTAGGGAGTATGGGGGGGGGGGCTCTTTGAGCTTCCCCATCGGCGTCAGGAGCTTCGCCCCGGGTCCAAGCATTATTTCATTATTTTAAGCGTTAAAAATGCATATTTTGAGATATCTACAGTGCAAATAGCTTTCTACTTTTCCTCTAAAAAATTCAAAAACCAAATCTGTTATTCACTGCACTTAATAAATGGAGTCCAATAACTAGTGGAAAATGGTAATTTGAGTTTTGCTTTAGTTTTTGTATTGGAGGAGGAGGGTAACCACAAAACCCCCTTTCGGCTACGCTCATGAAATTTTGTGACTGTAATTTGCTTAAGTTGGCTGCACTGGGGCTGTAAGTGAAGTTTCCCTTTCAGACCATGAGGTCTGAAGCAAGTGATGGTTTGAACACTACACTACGCCCATGTGTCATATTATAGGTGTAAACCTAATTGTCTTCAAAGTACATAAAGTTTGATAACGCATCGAAAACTTGGTGTATGCTTCCGTAGGATTACATAATGTATTCTAATTATATACTAGACATATGTTACCCGCGACCCGCGGGTCTTTATTTGCGCATTACTGTCGATATAGTCACAATTAAACGAAATAATAATGTAATAAGTAAAGCGAATGTGTCAATGTAAAAATAGTGTGAATGAAACTATCAAATAAAAATAGCTAATAGGCTTAAATCCATTTTTTTCAAATTAAAACATATATTTGATTAAAATTTGAGATGAATAGACTTAATTTTGTATGTTTATGTGTTAAAGTATAAAGTAGATCTTGGGGTAGACATAGATCTAAATCTACATTAATCTAGAGTTAAAAATTGGCTTTTATAGAGTTCATTCTGTGTTGCGCATGCGTGACCTTTTTTCATGAATGAATATAGGCCTATCTCAACACGGCTACGCAACTTTAGCGATCAGCGAACGAATGTATTAAAAATGCTTGAGAAAAACAAATTTGAATGTTAAATTGATTAAAATATCAAATGAATGGACAATAATTAGTACGTTCATGTGTTAAAGCACAAAACTATCTTTGCAAAAAGAAGTTTTATCATCTTAGAGTTCAATAAGAGTTTTAGACCAAGACCTAGGAATAGACTCAGTAGAGAGATGTGTTAATGTGTAACCAATTGGTAATGTCTAATGAAAGAATGTTCGCAAGGAAATCTGTAGTCACAGATATCAGGAACTAATTTATGTAAAAAGTGCTTTTGAAACACAAAATTGAAGGTTAATTTTATTACATAATGAAATCAATGGATCTTTTTTTGTATTTTCATGTGTCAAAGTAAAAAACTATGTGCGCAAAGTGTATTTCTTAAAATTAGATCTAGGTCTAAATCCTTTAGATCTTTTCTCATGTCAACATTGTTAACCATGGCCTAGATCCATAAAATACTATAGCTGTAAAAGAGTCGGACAACTTTTTTTTTTTTTTGAGGGTCTTAAGTTTGTTTTAGGGCTACAATACATACACTACGGTCTAAGTTGGTACGCAAGAACATTCCTGCCTAGTTTTATCAGGTTGGTCAAGCGGTTTTGATGTCTAAGTAACATACATACATACATACATACATACATACATACATACATACATACATACATACATACATACATACACACACCTCACATTCTACTTTATAATATAGATTATAAGAATTTTCGTCATTAATGGCTCCATACTAAGCATAAGTTTGCCATTAATTATAATAGTAAGGATATTAAATGATGTCTATCTATTTTTAGTAAATAATAATTTTTTTAAGCTTATTTATCTTAAAATCTGTTATTAAAAAAAAAAAGAAAACTTACTTTTTCTTTACAAATCGCAGAAAGTATAACTCTATACCCATATTGAGCTGTGAATAAGTTGGGTGGTTTGCAATTTCGCGGCTGTGTGTGTGTTAATTTATATTAACTTATCAAGTATTGTTAAAGAGCTAATAGACACCCCTATTTTTTTAGTTTTTATTTGGCTGCGTTATATCAATGTTTTCTAACTAAATCTATCTCATGCCTCGTTTTCGTTAACATTGTCAATGGAACCAACAAAAGACGGGGGAGGGAAGGGGCAAAAACAAATGGGAGTGCCATAAAACGTCCATGCCGACCAGCAAAATGATTAGGACAAACACAACCTCCAAGCCATCAAAGCAGTATTGAAGTCGTTGCCGTCATTGCATAGCAAAAAGTACGGAGTAACGTTTGGCAAAGGATAATACGTACAGTGTATCGCGTAAATATTTTGTATATTCTTGTTGAATTTCAAACAAAATTAATTGCTGTCACTTTTTTTTTTAAGTTCTCTGCATTGAAACAAAAAAAATCTTTGATCACTATCAGACCGGCCCATTTGGTGCCGTCCCAAAGGGCATTTGCCCGTTTGCCCATATAGCCAGTCCGCCCCTGCTACCACATAAAGGATATTTTCATAAACGGTAGGCAAATCTATAAATAGCAAAATTATTGGTGTATCCGGTGTACAAAATACACTTTTAAAACCTAATGATAACTTTTTTATTGCACTTTAAAATCAAATTAAAAAATAAAATATCCACATAGAGCAGACATTATGTTGATAGCCTTTAATATAATAATTTTCAATATATACGCTAATATATCATAATTTATGCTTATGTATGTTACTTCACGTATTACGTATTTTTATTCATAGTATAATGATTATGCTATGATAATGCTATCAAAATCGACACTAGAAGCTGGAAAAAAATGGCACTGGATAGATCCATATGGAAAGCGAACATAAAGGAAGGGTCCTGGATTGCAGATGCCATACACAACAGTAGTAGAAAGAACGGCGCCTGGTGATTATATAAGCCCAACCTGTGACTGCAGCTGTGTATCAAGGATTGACCTCTTTAGTCACACAAGAAGTTGCAAAGGGAAACAAAGAACTGTCCAGACGTAAAATGCCACAGAATTATCATCATTATAATTGTACTTTGAATGTTAAGAAAAGTAGGAGTTTCCTGTAGTGTAGAATTTTCAAATAACTAGTCTACGAGATAACTATAAACCTACTTTTGGGCCGGCCTGTATACCGTTCATGTTGATCACTTAAAAGCGACAATAAAAGCAACAAAAAGTCAGCGAAAGGAAGTCATACTTACGTCTAAGCACATCTTAAAACTATCACGGTTATCATAGACTTGCGTGCGCTATATTAGTTTTATTACCTTGAATGTCTCTCGCTTAATGATGGCCGGTGCTGCCCCTTTCTTTAATAATTACAGTCGCGCCAGGTATAAGAATTTCAGAAGTTTCTGACTTAAGAAAACGTTTAGTGCCAGGTGCAATCTAAAAAATCTACGGCCATAGTACGAGGTCTTCGGGGCTCGCAAAGACATTCCTTCAGAAAACAGTACCAGGAAAAAGAAAAAGAGGCAGAGAAAGCGATGGGAGGACAACATAAAAGAATGGACGGGCCTGCCGTTGAAAGTGGTTCTAAGTCAAAAGACAGGGAGGAATGGAGAAAGACTGTCGACAGATCTTGCATGGTGCCCGAACGGTCCAGCAGACTAAGGGATAAGTTAGGGTAAAGGTGAAGCGTGCACGATGATCTCGTGAACAAAATGTTTGTAAAATGTTTTACAGGTTTCAGATGTTGCTTCAGAGTTGAAGATAGTTTACTTCCTAGTCCAAACCTCCCGCAGGACGACGGAAGATGGGAGCGGGCAGGGTTTGAACCCTCGACCGTCAATAAACCCGAACGACAGTCCAGCGCGCAAACCGCACGACCAGGCAAAAGTGGAACAAGAAAAACATTAACAATACTTTTTAATAAAAAAAAGACAATACCTCCCTTAACTCTTTCTCTCCGTAATTATTTACCAGATTCTGGTGGAATCAACGTTGGTATCGTCATTTAAGAGAGAAAGAGTTAACAACTTATAGAGCGATTGTTTTTTTTTTTCTCTTACAAACTAATGAATCTCAGATTTAAACACAAAGGAACATTTAGTGGTCTAGCCAAATTTTATTTTATTCTTCTACTTTGAAACATTATAGCGTCAAACTGAAGCTTTTAGAATTCATGGACAGCCATTTCATTAGATTGCACAAATGTCCATACAGAGATAGTGTGTTTGCATAGTGCATACTTTATAAATAATATTTGTTTTTGAAAAGGACATAGAAAATTGTGTTGCGGGTGGGGGAGTGTTGTAGTGCGGGCCGTTTTATCCAGAGGCTTTACGAGTGTTACAAAGCAAAAACATATACTAATTATTCAAACCGTAGCGTAGCACGGGTATCGGCTAGTCTACAGTATAAAATTGTTTGCCCGTAGTGGTTAACCCTTTAAACGCGTTTGGCAATTTAGTCTCAAAACACTAGAATTGTAAAAAAAAAGGTTCAGCACTTTAAGGGTTAACTTACCAAAAACGATTTTTTATTTTTTTTATTGTCAATTTAAACCCAATATGTTTTTTTTCCCTTAATCCGACATTTTAAAGTCTGAAGTACCTTTAAGCACTTATAAACACTCATTATTTGTTTCGTAACATTCTTACATTCCAGTTAGTTTCAAATCTCTGTCTCCACTGGATATAGATGATTGTAAGAGTAAAAGTGTGTGTGTGTGCGCGCGCGCGCGCTTGTGTGTGTGTGTAGGAAATCACTAAATTTTTCAAGTGACAACGTGTTAATTTAATCAAAAATTAAATTCCGTAAAACAATGATCACAGAGAATAGAAAAGTGTGAACGCGTGTATGTTTATTATTTTGTTTTGTGATGTGGAGGTAGACGGGAAGAGTACAATAATGTTTGTTGAGATTTAATATTCTGAATAAGGTGCATCTCTAGATGTAGATCTATAACTAAAAATGTAAAAAAAAAGTGACTCAGTTGCAAAAGTGACTTTTCTAATTTTAATAAATAAATTATAGCCTTTATATAGCGCTACTTTTATGCTTGTAGCATGCTCAGAGCGCTATGGTCCAATTCTGCCTTTATGTGCTCAGTACGCATAACTGATCGAGACGGGTGTCGAACCTCGAGTTGTCTTCATGGGTAGCCAAGCCAAGCCGTGTTCAGGCGTACTTAGCCTCTCGAGCCAGTCTCTTGCGATCAGAATTAAATGAACACTGCCGAGAAACGTAAAACAAGCCTTTTATTAAGCAAGAGCGACACATTGCTGACAAAAGACATAGACAATAACTAACTCAATGTTGTCGACACATTTCTTACAATGTTAAGCAAGCATTAATAATAAGGTTTGTCTTCGAGTCCGAAGATTAGTGAAGAATGCAGTATTTCCAGTGGCTGCGCAGCCCCAGCTATGACCTACATATTTTGCCACACCCAGGGCAAACATAACCCAAAACATAAATAATATCCTCAGTTTCAACATAGATCTGTTTCGCGTTGACTGAGACCCCGAAGGCAGAGCGGAATTCCTCTTATAAATATCCTTCACTCCCACAACCTCCCCCCCCCCCAGAGGCGTAATGAGCGAAACGTGCGCCCTGGGCAAGTTACTTTATCAACCCCCCCACGCCATCCCCCAGTTTCCATGAGCATAACATAGGATTATAGGCTTATAAATAAAAAGTATTTCATAATAATGCAATACAAATAATCTTAGAATGTATAACTGTTTTTGGCGCCTCTCTGCGTGTGGCGCCCCGCTAAAGGTGGCCCCGTGGCATCGTACCCATCTTCCCCCCCCCCACAACTACGCCTCTGCTTCCTTCCCCAACATCCGAAAGGTCCAGAAAAAAAAAACTAGACCAGAACGCAGTGAGCATACTATAGGATGAGAAAAGGCGCTGTACAAGAGTAGTTAATAATAGGAAAGAAAGACCGAGAGTAATAGTAAAGGAGAAAGAGAGAGAGAGAGAGAGAGAGAGGGAGAGAGTAGCAGAGAGAGGGAGAGAGATGGAGAGATGAGTGAGAACGAAGTCAAGTATCGTAAAGAAAAATAAGACTTTGAATTTATTTAGTATTAGCATCCTCTTAACAAGCAAAATAAATAAAAGCCCTTATTAAAAAAAGCAAAGCTTATCTAAGGGAAATAACTCCGCACTTACATCTATAGTTCTCAATAATGTAAAAATATTTCTCTTATTCAATATCAAACAATATAACTCATTACCAATATTTAATTGACTAATAAGTTAATTATTTGATTGATTTGGATTAGATTTATTAGGTACAGTAAATAATTTTTAGCGGCTCGAGAAAGGGAAAAAGACGCTATTAGTAGTTTTGTGTGGAATGTCTGCCCGTCTGTCCGTCCGTCCCGTTTAGATCTCGTAAACTAGAAAAGATAGTGAAAATCCGACATCATAATATTTTAGACCATTCAAAGTTCTGATGCAACGACAACATTTTTTTTCTTTTCTGAAACTAATTTTTTAAATCACTTATGCAAGAGTGTTTTTTTAAATAAAAATACACCACTTTTAAAACTATTCACTATTAATAGTAACAAACAATGGAGGCTTCTTAGTAGAGTAGAGGATAATTTAGCATATTTTTGACACATTTATGCAAATGGTTTTAGATTTTATGTCAAAAAATATTTTTTTTTACATTTGTATTGCTAAGTTAAGTAAGTTCTGTTATACAAACTACTACATTTACACACAAAAATGTTTAATTTTTTTAAGAGAAAAAATTTATTTAGTATGCATATAAGTTGCACAGGTTCACATCTAACTTCACATTCACTTTCACCTATCATTTGGTCTGTGGACCGCTGGTGCATCACAAAGATCTATCAACCTTCTTTCTCCATTCTTCTGTCATTTGTCTTTGATCGAATTTCATTCTGATGTTCTTTCTAAAAATATTGATACCTGCCTTTTTACCTGCCTAGGTGGACTACTTTGGTGGCCGATTTTGAGTTTGTGTTTCCACACAAACTGTCTTTGTAACCTTGTTTTTTTTTTATTGAGTCGTGTTTTGTTAGGTACAGTAAATATTTTTTTAAGTTTTAACTTGATCCGAGAATGGGTGTGAAAGAAATCAGGTGCTCAATTATCTATGAAGACGAAACAATACGTATTTAGTCGTATATGTGAATAGTGAAGAATTAATTTCCCTTGTTGGTATTAAACAAAAAGATAAATTACCAGTTGTTAATTGACTAATTAGTTGATCTAATTTTGTTTTGTTTTTTAATTCATGTCTTGTCTACGCCAATGAATAATTGAGCAATGTTTCAACTTGATCCGAGAATTGGTGTTGGAGTGAGAAATAACGTGTACACATTTTTTACCACAAAGACAGAGAGATAGAAAGACAGAGTGAGTGGCTTTAGCAAAAGAGTTGGAACTAAAATCTTAGATTGATCGTCTTTTTGCTTTGTAAAAATTGGCCCATATCTAGATCACTATAAGGTCGTAGTTCCAATATATTTGTCAGCCTATTCAACTCACAAATCATAATATCTATAAAAAAAAAATAATTTAAATCATATTTGTGTAGCCTTGAAAAAATGAAGACTTCCATGCATAGAAAAAAATGATTCTTATCCCTATAGACAGTGGTAATCGATATTCAAACTCACTAGATGGTTTTTTTTCTTTCTTTTGGCTGCTTCTGCGTCGATTAGTTTCCACCAGTAAGTTATGAATGGCAAAACATCTAAATGGCGAAAGTCTGGATGGCGAAACGCCTGAATAAGCTTTACTTTGTCAAACTGTGATCCATGTTCTATTGCTTTGCTGAAGTAGTATAAATATTTTGCCTATTACCAGAGTCTAACAGCCAAAAAAAAAAAGATTACAAAGATAGTTTTAGTGGAAACACAAACTCAGAGGAGGCCCCCAAATTGATTCACTTACGCAGATTTAAAAAAAAAAGGTTTGAATATATGGGGTTTTGGGGGAGCGTTGAAATGCGGGACGTTAGAACTGTTGAGTTTACGAGTGTGCCTGGAAAAATAAACATACATTCAATAAATCATGAATATCAGAAGCTATGAACTGAAAACTATTAAACAATCATAACCCTACCTCTTCCAATAGAAAAGTGTACGTTCAATGCGTCACTAAAAAAATTGTTTGCTCCTTTTATTGAATGGAAGCCCATTTTTTATAGATTGCATGTAGCATTGATGTTGTTTAATATGAAACAATGCTTACTCATTTTTTATTTAAATTATACTTATATATATATTCTTGTTTTCTCTTTTAAGACAAAACTAAAACTTTTATTTGAAATGTTTTTAGTTTTTGTAACAGAAATATTTAGTACAGTAATACAAATAATCTTATAGCCTTATTTTAGAAAATAAAAACGTTTGCAAAATTTGTTTTAAAATATACAAGACATATGTCTCTTATTAATGCGTTTTCGCTAATGTTTTCTATTTATAGTGAATAGCTCTAAGAATGGTGTATTTTTTGTGAAAAAAAACTACTTCCATATTTTATTCAATAATTAAATGTTTCTTTTTATGAAAAAGAAAAAAGTAACATTTGCATCATAACTTTGAAAGATCTAAGATACCATGATATAGGATTTGTTAGTATCTTTTCTAATTTACGATATCTAAACGGGACGGACGGAGGGACAGACAGACCACACAAAACTAATAGCGGTTTTTCCTATTTCGGTAGCAGCCTAAAAAAAAACATTTTCATGAGATCTTGGAAAGATCCAAAATATCTATATCTTTTTTTTTTTAGTTTCTGTGATGTAAGCGTCATACCATCAGCAAGGTATGCGTGTGATTCATGGGAGTCATCTGCTAAATTTGAGATGACTAAATGTGGATCAACAAAAGGCTACGATGGGTCAGTTCTAGAGATCGGGTCTCAAAGAAAGAAATTCCATGCCGAACTGGGAGTCCACCCCTTAATTAGGTTTTGAATGAACCAGGGGCAACGGGACCTATAGAATTTGACGGCTACTAAAATGTGTTGGCGTGTTGGGGGAGCGTTGAAATGCGGGACGTTTGAACTGATGCGTTTACGAGTATGCCTGGCAAAATAAACATACATACCAACTATTTCAAGCATAGCGTAGCACGGGTATCAGCTAGTGTTTTTTGTTTGTTTGTTTGTTTTTTTCGTTTTTAAGGATAACTCAGTTTTGCTTGTGACATCAGTTGTCTAGCTGTTTATATCCTTAGAATCTTTGGGCATTTGTCTCTTTTGTGGCTTTATTAGCCTCTTCTTTGGGCTGTCTGCCTCTATTTTTTTTTGGCTTTTTAAAATGTATTTAAACTAGAAAAATAGATAATTATCAGCAGGGCCGGTCCTACAGGTTGCGGGGCCCTATGCGAAACGGATTGCGCGGGGCCCAGTCTGGGTAGGGATAAGATTAATAAGTGAAAATTAAAATTTTGTATCAGAAAATAAATTCGTCTTTGCAACTTATTCATACTGTACTAAACGTTCAAATTAACTTTACGAGCCATCTAAAGTAGATGGTAGTTTTCCAACAAAAGCCGATATAACATTCAGATCTGCCATTTAGATTTACTATCGACTACCAAAACATCGCTTTTGATTTTTTTTTAAGAGGTCGAGATAGATTTATATTTATAGGCCAGTGACTATTAAAGTAAATTAAGTCTTTGAACTTCTTGTTTTGGTAAAAAATCGTTTTATTATTACATTTTTATTATATGAATGCTGATGATGCCGTTTTTTTTAAATCGCTAGTAGCATTGGCCTTAACATATTGAATGACACCCGTAATGACAATTTTGTCTGTTTTTAAGGAGATTTGTACGAGTTTTCAGAAGATTTTAATAATTTCAGGAGATTTTCATGAGCTCCTGGGAAATCAGAAGGCCGCGGTAACCCTTTGATAATAAGTTGAAATGGTTTAATTTAATAATTTACACCTAGAATTAGCTCGGGGCCTATGAAAGTGCGGGGCCCACTGCGGCCGCATAGGTTGCAGTGGCCTAAGGCCGGCCCTGATTATCAGCTAGTGTATGTATAAAAAATTTCTACCATGCTCCTACAAGATTCAGATTTCAATTTCTATTAAAGCATGTTATTCTTTGTAAAAATTTGGTTTCATATCTTTAAATAGATACTCCTTGAACACAGAATGAAGATAGAGACTCTTAACATATGTTAATCTCTTTCAAAAACTAGAACCAAAAACTCAACACGTGTTGCCTCGTTTGAGAAATGGATAGTCTGGACGTCAATTCACCCACCAACAGATGACGTCAAATTTCTTGGCTCAGTTGCCAGGATGGAGAGTGGTCGTTGTGGGGGATGTTAAGAGTCCTGCCAACTGGAGGTAATATTTTTAGCAACCCCGTAAGTGGGGAAAAGCCGCTATTAGGTTTGTGCAAAATGTCCGTCTCTCCGTCTGTCACAATCAGATCTCGAAAACTAGAAGAGAAATGAAAAATATTATTTCACCATACGTTATGCTTTGCAAAGTTTAGGTTCAAAGGCTATTTTCTGTTCTTTAAAAGCAAACCGTTTAGTTTTTAAAATTAATTATGCACGCGATTTGTTTTATAAAAATACACCAATTCTAAAACAATCACGACAATGTAAGGGAGATAATGTTAAAAATGCATTAACAAAGAAAGACATGTTTGGTGTATTTTTAGTATCACTAAGTCAAATATAGTTATAAAATGTACAAGATATGTTCACAACAAATATAAATATTAGTTACAGGTGTTTTTTTCTGGTCAACTAGCTGCTAAAATTAAAAGAAAATATTTATGTTTGTTTATAAAGGCAAATAATGCACTTTCTTTGTAAATAATACGTACATTTTTTTAAAATGGACATTTTATGCAGCAGCTTTCATTTTGTAGCGTCACGGCCGCTGCATGACATAGTACTAACATAGTTCCCTCAAAATTTTTAAATAATCAGATTTTCTTTATTTTTTGTTTAGTGCTCCCCCCCCCCCCCCGCCCCCATCAGGATTAACGCCTCTGATTTTTTTTATTTTTAAACGTTTTTTTTTGTTTGTTGGTCGGTCTGTCCGTCACTTTAAAATAAAATAAAAACTCACTAAATGCAATTGAAAATCTGATTTAACCTTTAATGTTCCTTCCAAAGTATCTGAATAGTTGTAAGTATCTAGA
>JASAOG010000171.1:1395000-1552500 GCA_030265305.1 Biomphalaria pfeifferi | reverse complement strand
CCCTCCCCCGTCTTTAAATGGTTCTATTCACAATGTTACAGTAAAAGAGGGAAGAGAGAGGTTAAGTTAAAATCATTGATATAACGCAGCAAAAAAAAAATAGGGGTGACAATTACCTCTTTGGCAATACTTAATAGAAATTAACTTGAACAAATACAGCACAAAATCTGCGGACGTATTCACAGCATAATATGGGTTTAGTTCTTCTTTCTACAATTGAAGAACAAATAAAGCTTTTCCTTTTTTGTTTATTTTTAATAAAATAGGTCTAAAAATACTACTTTTAAGGCTAACAAAAATTTAATTCAGCATGTTTTTTACAAATAAGAATTTTTATTCAAAAGTGTATCTTTATTAACGCATTTGGAAAACTGTAGGGGCCTACACAAAAAATCCTGACCCGGGGCCTACACATTCTAGATTCGGTCCTGTAAATTATAGGCTATGGTAAATTCATATAGAATTCGCATTTTTTTGTGAATGTACTAGGACGAGCCAACAAAAATTTTACTTTGTCTCCAGGATTGAAAACGTCAAGACAAAAGTAAGACGTAATTTTTTCATTTTTAAAGGGAAACTCCGATAGTTTTGACAATTTTTGATATAATATATGTTTTGAATATGTTTTGATTTACAGAAAATGAATCTATTATTCTTTTTTTTTTATTTGCATTAATAACTTAGTAATTGACGTTTTTCTGTCGTAATTTCTGACGCCAATAATAGAATATGCATCCACCGTGTGGGACCCCTCAACTCAAGAAAACATTAAGAAACTGGAACAAACACAAAATAGAGCAGTGAGATTCATAACAAACGAATATTCACATTTGACTAGGGTAACACCATTAGTAAAATCACTAAATTTAGAAAGCCTTCAGGACAGAAGACTCAAAAGTAAAGTAGCAATTATACATAAAACACTGAACCATAATCTTCAAATACAAAAACAAAATTAAATAAAATACTCTGAAAGACACAAAAGTAAAGGCACATTCCTCGTCCCATATGCTAGGACAAATTTGTACAAATACTCCTTCTTCCCTAGTGCTATTAGAGCATGGAATGGGTTGCCTGAGCTAGCCAGAAAAACCAGTGACTTGGCAGAATTTAAGTCATTGGTTAATATGCATGACGCGTAGGACGTAATCATCTTCTTTTTTGAAGTAACGTCTGTATTATATAAGATAAGATAAGATAATTTTCCTGCGCATCCAAAACAGCCAGACATTCACCGGGTTTCTATGTCACGTCACACTAGCCTACTAATTTAATATATTGACTTATTGTATAACGGGAGACCATACAGAAAAGTTAACATTCTCGTAAAAGAAATATATTTTCGTCTATGCAGTTAGAGCTAGGATCTTGTATGCAAAGAAAAAAATGCGTATTTAAAGTAGATTTACATGCTTGACTAACCACGGCAGTGTGTTTTTTCTCACCAGACCATAAACACAAAATAAACACTATCGCTTGGTTGTCTTGTCATGAGCGACTACACGTAGTCTCGACTAGCCTCCACTGACCAGTTTGTTCGAATCAGTCAGACAAACGATCTATTTACTTCTTGGAAAAATGAGAGGCTTAGATGAAAATGTTACTTTTTTTCTCGAGTTGGTTATCCTAATGCTTTTAGATCTATCTATACATGTATTTATAACTGTACCATAGCTCTGGAATAGGCCGTCACTAAGCCCAAGAGCCTGTAAAAATGAATCGATACGATTGGTTAAATCTAGTTTCCTTTTCAGTGTTGTTGATGGAAGTGACGTATGCCTGACATGACAACCACTTCTCGTTTTTTTATTCATTCCAAGAATTTATTGTCTAATTTATTAAATATAAATGTTTCTAAGCATTTAAATAAAAAATGGTAAAATGTCTACTATTACAACTTTTTACGCAGAATTCAAATATGTCAATAACTCAAATTAGAAAAACCATCGGAGTTTCTCTTTAAACATTTTTGTTTTATTTTGATGATTGTTTTTTTTTCTAGTTATCAAAATTGTGATTTTCTGAGCATCGAGAGACAAAAATTACTGAACTTTAAAATCACGAATTCTCTCCCTTACAAAAGTTATGCCCGGAAGAATCTCGGCTACCTGTACGCTATACTGAATGGGGCAAAGTTCATCTACGAAACGGACGATGATAACAGGTGAGTATTTTTTACATTGTAAAATTGCTGTACTGAGAAATTATTTCGTCTGTGATGAAAGTCATGGGCGAAGCCAGGATTTTTTCGGGGGAGGGGTTTGGGGGGGATTTTTTCCTTCCCCCCCCCCCCAGCTTTATATATACATATATGTGTGAGTGTTTGTGTATGTGTGTGTGTACATAATATATCTTTATTACTTTCTGACCCTTCATTCTTTTGGAAGACGTTTATTGTACCCTAGAATAGTTTCTCCTGGAGTTTATGGGGAAATTGTAGACACCCCGCCCTTGCCAGCAAGCGGGACTGGGAGTCTGGGGGAGCGCTTTAAGCTCCGCCAGCAAAGTTCAACAAGCACTATATCCGGTATTTAAAGTAAAAAAAATGCATATTCTGAGGTATCTACAGTGCATTATTCTGCTATTAAAATGTTTAGTTCAAAAACCTAATCTGCTATTCTTACTTACTTAGGACTTAAATCCTCCCCCTACATAAAAAACTGTCACTGGCAAAGTCTGAAACCTCTTCTTACCTGGTGTCCACTGTTCTGAGGACCTCCATGAGAGTGTGGCGGCAAGTTGAACTACGATGTCCCTGTTTGCGCTTTCCTCATAATGACCTCCATGTCAACGCAATTCTTATTAAGCGTAATTCATTTTGTCGGAGAACATTTCCCGCAAACCCCAATGCGACGCTTTGTCACAACTTTACTAAGGGGTCGACTTCCAGTTCGGCAGTTCAGCATAGGATTTTTTTAAATTGAGACACGATCTCCTTCAATCCGTCGTAGCCCTCTTTGTTGAGCCTCATTTAGTCTTTTTTTTTTTCAATTTCGGCACATGACTATTCACTGAAATTTATTAATGGAGCCTAGCGCCTGGTAGAAATGTGTAATCTCTCTTGGCTACGCTCTTAGAAAAAGGTGACTGTAGTTTGCTTTAGATTTTATATCGAAAAGGGAAATTTCATCGTCAAAATCATCTGTGGGGGAGGGGGGTTTAAACTGAAAAATCTCTGGAGGTTTTTTAACAAATTCAAAACCCCCTTAGCTACGCTCATAGAATTTAGTGATTGTAGTTTGCTTTAGAATAATTGAAGAGAGGGGTTTTCAACCTCAAAACTATCTGTAGGGGTATTTTAAGCTCAAAACCATCATTTTTAAATTCAAAACCATTTGAAGGGCTTCAAAATTTAAAGCCTTCTGGAGGAGAGGGTTTAAACTCAAAACCCTTCTTGGCTGCGCTCATAAAATTTTGAGTGTGTAATTTGCTTTTTTTTATATTGAAGAGGTAGTTTTTAGGTTCAAACCCCGCTGGAAGGGGATTTTGAAACACAAATCCCCTCTTGGTTACGCTCATACAATCAGGTGACTGTTGTATGCTTTAGTGTTATATTGAAGAGGGGGGGTATTTATCGTTAAAAAAATTTCGGAAGGGGTTTTAAAATCAAAATCGTCCTTAGTTATGCTCTTGGAATTTGGGGATTGTCGTTATTATTGTTTGTTTGTTTTTCAGAACCACAAGACCCCCTGGTTTAAAACCCCCTTGACTGTGCTGGGGCAAGTGATGATTTAATATTAAATCTCACCTAAAATAAACAAAATTTCAAAATGTTTGGACACGTTATTTCTTTGACACTCTGACTGAAATTTAGCACAATTATTTCTTTTACCTGACAACACAAAAATCAATTTAAAAAATAATCAATTGGTTAATTAACTATTAGTAATAAATTACTTTGTTTGGTATCTCAAACAAGAGAATGAAATAGTACTTGACTGAAGTGGTGGTATAAGCTGAATTAGTCCCCTTTATATTAGGTTGCCGTCTCAGGATTAGGGAACACAAACAAGAAATAGAAACAAGAGATAACCATACAATCTTCCATGTTCATAGACTCTACGTGAGTAGAGTGGTTGCCCCATTGGTTTGAGTTGCCTGAAAAGGCTTTAGCTTCCAAGTTCGAAATCAGGTCGTTCCTTTTTTTTTTTTTTTATGTTTATGAATGCTTTTTTATTGTTAGTCTAGATCTATTACAAATTTAATTACATGACTGATCCAAACCAATTGATACAAATACGCTTAATATAAGCTTTGTTTTTTTTTCAAGTATTTTTTAAATGTCATGCTTGTTTGGAGCAATAATTTTAGCGCACCTTTTTGGATCTACAGAATAATTTTTTTAAATAACTTTTTTTCGTTTGCAGCTCATTTTTTGTTTATTTCGTTCACAGAATGGAAGATCCGTTTTGCGTCCTTGACATTTGTAGAAAGCTTAAATCAACTTGTTCTGTCTGTCTGTCTGTCTTGTAAAAAGTGTGTACACGTTATTTCTCCCATAACCATTCTCGGATCAAGCTGAACTTCGCTCAATTATTCAGTGAGATAGACAAAACATGAATCAATAAAATAAAAGTAACCATTTAGACAATTAATAACTTGTAATTAATTATTATGTTTAATAGCAACAAGGGAAACTAACACTTCTCTATTCACATATATGTTTAGCTTTGTCGGATTAAGTCCCCTTAAATAATTGTAAACGCTATTTCTCCCTCATGCATTCTCTGATTAAGTTTATACTTTAAACAATTAATTTTTGTACCTCGCAAAACATAAATAAACAAAAAATACCCAATTAGTCGATTAGTAATGGTTAAATAATTCTTTTGTTTGATATCGAATAAGGGAAATATCTAAATTATATTTAGTAAATTACTGGTAAATATAGTTTTAAGGACGGAGTTTTTACCCTTTAGATTAGCTTTTTTTTTTAAAAAAGGATTTTTGTTTTCATTGTAAAAAAAAACAGTGAGTCAATTGTGAATGAGAATTAAGTATGATTTTTTTGTTAGCGTATACTTTGTACTTGGACCTATTGTATGAACCATTCCTTTTTTTTTTTTTTTTTTTTTACGGTTCAATGGGTACGTGTCGTTTTGGCGCGGCCGTTTTGGCGCTGCCGTTTTGACACGAGACGTTTCGGCGCGAGTCGTTTTCGGTACAGGAGACGTTTTGGCGCGAGATATAATTTGATGCTAATTTAATAAGAACTTAGCTTTTATAAAAATGTTTATTTCACTCTACTATAATATTGTATGTATTGTACGAATTCTAACACCATACTGTGATTTTTTTTTCAAAAAAAAGTTTTTGCATATTTCATGAATATATAATAAGTCAGATTTCTGAACGGTAATGACATGCTATCCCCTCCTCTTTAATTATATGCGAGATTTGCTAAGCGGACTTGATTACATTCTTCGATTTCTTTCCAAAAGACATTTTTAAAAAAGAATTAACATTAGTTTAATATTGGAACAAGCTAAGATACTCTTAAAAGATATAATTCGAGAAATTGGGTTAGGGTTAGGGGTGATTTGGGTGACCTCCCCTTGTCGAGGACTTTTTTTTTGTAAACGTAATAAGGTAAGTCAAACAAAAAAAAAGGCAAAATGCAGAGAATTTTTTTTTAAGAAACACGCAAAATGTGTCATTTCTTCTGTCCATTATAGTGAACTATAAGGGGAGTCCGAAGATTAACGAGGAATGCAGTACTTCCGGTGGCTACGCCGCCATAGCTGAGATCTACATAAGGGGGGATCGTTTGTAAATGACGTCACGCTCTAGAAAAGGAAAGGGGGTTTTGAGAAAATGTGACACTTTGTGACAAGGGGGAAAGGGGGGGGGGGTAGCGATTTTGTGACGTCATAAATTTCAAATTTAGAAATAAAAAAACGCAATCAAAATATTTTTTTAATCTTCAAAAATCTTTGAAAAATAATAGCATTTTTTTTTTTACTCATTTCAACATGAACTTCTCAGGTAGTTTTATTCTCAAACAAAAAGCATTGAAAACGTAGAGATAGTTCAGTCTTGTCTGAGGAGTTCAACTGAAAACATCATGTTGGCACTGCCGACTGAGAATTTCACGTTGTTCTCAAAAATACTAAATCTTAAATTTCCGGAAAAAGTAACGACGTCAACGTGTGTTGTTGTTTTTTTTAATTCCAATCTCTAACCTAAAAACAACATGAAATGGAGAAAAAAGTTATATTCAACTTAGTTATCGAAAGATCAGCTGTGACATCGCCTAAAGGACTTTTCATTCATCAACGAACATTCATCAACACATAAATGTTAACGAGTGAAACATCCGCAGGAACTTTCAATTAGTTCTTTAATTTTCGAGTCAGCTCCTCAAGCAGAAGAAGAAAATCTTCCCGTGTAATACTATCGATGAGCACATGAAACCTCTTTGGGGGAAAAAAAAAAACATTGATAAGAAATTAATAAATTTGAAAATAAATTTTTTTTTTTTATTTCTTGACCTGACGCTGAGGGGGGGGGGGGGGGGGGTTCTGAGAATTTGTGATACTTTGTGATAAGGGGGGGGGGGGGGGGGTCAAAAAAGGTCATTTTTTTGCGTGACGTCATTTACGAACGTCCCCTACTGTTTATCGAAATTTGCAGAACTCACAACATTATAACTATTCTTCATTTTAAAACGTTATTGTTGTGTTTTTTTTCCTTGTAGACCATCTGACAATTTGGAAGGTTTTATCTATACACCGGAAACACCAGGACTGATGTATGCTGGGAAGAAGCTGTTTAACCCATACCAGCATTTTGGCCAGTCCACTTTGTGGCCCAGAGGATATCCACTGTCCAAGATTGGAGCTGTCAATGTCAGATCCCACTGGTAAATATTTGTTTTAAAAGATTTCAATTTTCATTTTAACAGACTGGTTGTAATGGAGTGAGTGCATGTGTGTGTGTGTATAATTTAAGTCTGATGTGACTATAAATAGAATTGAAGAAGATGAGTCAATAAAAAGACATTAGAATTAAGCCTTTACCTATTTTTACTTTTACGTATCCCTTAATCTGTTGGACCGTTGGGCACCTTGCAAGATTCGTCGACCGTCTTTCTCCATTCCTCTCCGCCTTTTGCCTTACTTAGAACCTCTATCAATGGTGGGCCCGTCCATTCTTTTATGTTGTCCTTCCATCGCTTTCTCTGTCTGTCTCTTCTTCTTTTTCCTGGTACAATTCCCTGTAGGAAGGTCTTTGCGAGCCTTGAAGATCTTTTAATATGAAGATAAATTTTTAGCTTTCGTTTTTTTACTATAGTTATCAGGTCATCATGGGGTACAATCGCTGCAGTAGCACTCTCTAATTTCTTGGTTTGTGATGAGGTCTTTGAATGTGATACCTAGGAACAAGAACCTACCAGGATAAAATTTTGACCTGGATAAGCTGAAAGACCCCCAAGTAGCTGCCATTTTCGAGGCACAATTAGGAGGACGCTTTGCAGCCCTCAATAACTTAGACTCAAAAGACCAGGTAATCGACGCACAAGTCAATATGCTAAACATAACAGTCATAGACACAGCCCTGGAAATATTAATGAAGCTCCTCCCGCCAAAAAAACCCTGGGTAACAGAGGATATACTTCAACTCTGTGACAAGCGAAGGGTGCTTAAAGGAAAAAAATTGTCAGACTCAAAATATGACCATGAATACAAAAGCGTCAACAAATAAATCATAAAGGAAATGAAAGAAGCGTAGAAAAAGTGGATAGAGAATAAGTGTCAAGAAATTGAACATGGACTTAACAGGAGTACGCATTCTAAAAAGTTTAAAATTTTTAATATTTATATTTTAATAAGTTATTTAAATTTTTATCATTTGTATACTGTATTCATCTACTTTTCATGATTAAAAAATTAATAGCGTAAACGAATCATTAATTAATAGGATGTTGTTTCTAACTGTATCTTCAAAAGGTTATCCAGCAGCTGGACATCACCAACAATTCAATAAGGAACAGTAAACGGTGACCCAGACGTTGATGCTATTTTTAGATTAACGAGGAAGTCTGTGACGTCACCACTTAACGTGACCTTTGACTCCCACGCCCCTCCAGTTCTCGTGCCCCAAGGTGTGTTCAGTCCATTCAACTCCCAGAACACTTTGTTTCATTAAAGAGCATTCTGGGTCTTGTTGATCCCAACAGGGACCACGTTTAGAATGTGTGACATATGGAGGGGCTACTGGGCTCAGAGGTTGATGTGGGAAATAGGAGACAGGCTGGCCTTCTTCCCTCCAAATGCTCACCAAAACAGAAGTGCTCACTCCTACATGGAGGACGCTGAGGACGAGAAGGACATGTACTTTCAGACGGACTTTTTGATTGATTTCTTGACCAACTGGACATGTCCTTCTAGTCTGACCTTCTTCCAATGTGTTATCAAACTAACGTCTCACATGGTCGTTAAACATTTTTGGAAATCTGAAGAAATCGATTTGACAAGTCGATGGCTGGAGGATTTGTTAGAATTAGGATATCCTGAACCTACTCGAGTCATAGAAGTTTTAACATTAAGTGATAATGAAACTTTAAAACTAGACGATTAAAATATATTTCATTATGACATTTTTCAACAAAAAACTCTTCTTTCTAATATTACATTTATTCAGAACGAACAGAAATCACCACAAGTGACAACTATCAATTTGCAAGATAGTGGTCCTCAAAAGCCTACGAGAGTCTCACAAAAATATGCCCAAATATTACAAAAATGGTGACTGCTCCAACTGACATGCCCTATTCAAACAATTTCTTTGATATTTTGTTGGTGATTGTATTTGACAAGCCAGGTTTTTACTGCAATGTTCGATACCTTGATGCTCTATATGGCCAAGTTTTTCCAAATATTATTTACTGCGGCGACAACGCAACACAGTTTGTGGAACAAACTCAACATTTGGGAAAACTATTAAGTTTTATAGAAGAACCTCTGGACAGGGGTCTAGTTGGCTACATGTGTGCAGTTAAAGCTATAGAGATGAATTTTAACGTCAAGGGATTCTTGATCATGGGTGACGACGTCTTATTTAAACATTGGGAGTTTTTTAACGCATCAAGGAATCATTTCTGGGCAACTTTTGAAGGTGGGTACATTGTTATTAATATAACCCAGCCGACACACTGGTGGTCATGGTGGCCAATGAATATTGGTAAACAAGCCTTTGATAAAACTGTGGAAGACTTAAGACATTATCCGAATGTACCCACGTATATCAACAGTACATCTTTGTTTCTGGACAGCTTGTGGAAGCACTGGCAGCACTGAGTTAATTGAAGGCTGCATTAGTGACATCTATTACATCCCTGCTGTTAAACGCCTTCAAACAAGTTGGTATTTTAAAACGTTTTACAAACATCGCGTGTTTTTAGAAATCGCTGTGCCTACCGTTATTCGAGGTCTTGAAACGAGAAAAGATTTAGTTCTGATTCATGGGAAAAGTCTTTGGGGAGGAGAGCGCCCTAATCCTTTCAGAATATATTCAATCGTTCCACATTTTTTCCACCCAATGAAATTAACGGAGCCACAAACTTTCCATGATGTATGCAACATATATGCCCCCGATATCCTGAGGTATAGTTTTGGGATTACGATATATAAGCCAAAGGCCTAGGTCGCCATTATATTCATTTAATGTCCACCCTTTTTTACTTTTATAACATATACATAACTTTTCCTGAACAAAAGTTTTATAAAGGCATAATTCAATAGCTCGAGCACATTTCAGGGAATACATTCGTTTCATGTTCTTTGACAATATCGGAACATAAAATTTAGTTTCTTAGAAAGCTACTTATTCCCAGAAAGCTTATATCAACTCACACTCTTTACCTGTATGTCTGGTAAATTTTTTGCACACGTATTTTCTCCCGCACCTTTTCTCAGATCAAGTTGAAATTATACAAAGTATTTATTGTACCTAACAAATCACGTATCAATCAAATACATTAACAAATAAGTTAAATGTGTTACTGTTCATTGTTTATTTTGTTTGGTATGAAAAAAAAATGAAATAAAGCAACTTATTTAGAGATGTGGCTGAAAATGTGGAGTTTTTTTCTTTGTTATTTTTCTACACTTTCATGTTCTCCCACTTCGATATTTTTCTTTATTATTCATAGTCGAAGAAAATATATGAATCAATTTAAAAAATTAACAAATCTATTAATCAGTTAGTGGTTAATATTTTATAAAGAGAAAGGAAATTATATCATTTAGAATAGAGTGATATAATAGTTATTTAGCGTTTCTTTCCTCTACATTAACTTAGTTTTCGCTCATATTATGGACAGCCTCCGCCACGGGGAAGAGCGGTCAGGGCGCCTCATGCGCTCCCAGACTTAACGGGCTTTTTCGGACTTGTCCCAGCACTCAAACCACTTTTCCATTTCTGTTTTTTTTAGTTATAGCCAGAGCATGATGAAAACTTACAGCCTGTTCAGTGATTGGAATTGGCCCTCCCTGGTCGGCCAAGGAGTTTGCAATAGTGTTGCCAGTCACACCTATGTGACTCGGTACCCACTGCATTATTATAGGGGTGCCATAGCGCTGCTTTATGTTGTGTGAAGCCATGATGACAGTGTCGATATTTGAGGGGGGGGGGCCATGGTCCAGGGCTTTGCAAAGCCTATAGTACAGATTTTGAGTCAGTGACCACAACAATCTGTGTTGCCCTCTAATGTCCCTCGCCGAGTTGAGAGTCAATGACTTTAAGGTTTCAGAGACTGCCATGGTCTCCCACATCAAAGCTACAAACACTACCACATGGTCCAATGATTTTTACTGAGTAAGAGCCAAGAAAGTCGATGTAGGCTCCATAGCCTACTCTTCCAAAATCAATCAATGCCGACCCATCCGTATATGCAAAAGTAGCACTGGGCTTGAAGGCATTAATGGTCTCCAGTGCTAGAACAATTTGAAGGTTGTTAAATGAACGACTTAGCTTAGTGGCATTAGGGTCTACTAATTTCAAGCATTTGTCTGGGGTCCTTGGGCGACACCAAGGGAGAAGGGGATGAAAATGTTGAATGTTTTGTCGGTTGGTGGAGAGGCCAGCTTTATCAGATAGTCTTGTTTGGGGGGGGGGGACAAATTACGGTCCGCGGGCCACATGCGGCCCGCCGAAGTGTTTTATGCGGCCCGTGGACGCCTATAGAAATCAGGTGTGCCCCCAAACATATTAAAAATAAATAAATGTAAAAATCTTTAGAAATTATTGAATTTAAATTCTTATCACTAATAGTGAAAAGGCTGAAGAAACATTGTCTCTATATGTTTATTCTTAAAAGTTTAAAGTAAACGAAGATTTTTCTTACTGGCAATATTTCGAAAACTGTAGTCAAATACACAAGCCCAGGTCGGTAAGTATTCATTGCTATTGAGAATTGTGTTGATTGAGTTGGGTTGGCTTGTACAAGATGGCAAGGGCAACAACTGATGGAGGCCGTGCTTTGACTGAGAAAAACAAGCTTTTTTTTAATAAAATAAAGAACAATATCCCAACCATAAACTGGTAACTGGAAAGTTTACACAAAGCTGCATTGAATAGCATATATAATTGCATCGATACTCATTGAATGTACATTTTTTATTTAGGCCTAGCTTTAGGCATATGCAAACTACGCTACACTTTATTTGGTGTCAGACGTTAGTCTCGCAAAGAACAACGTTTATAGTATTAATATCAAGCGTACATAGAAAAAATAATAAAGTTCCCCTTTTCGGACCTTTTGGTCTTCAGGGCAAATGATGTAAAGGTTAGAGCTGGATGGACTCAAATGCGCCCAAAGATCCTGAAATTAAAAATCCCAGGATTCGAACCCAAGACCTCCGGTTCGAAAGCCAAACACGTTACCGCTCAGCCATTGCGCTTCCTAATTATTTTTATAGTCTGCATAACGTCTCATATATTTTCGCAAATGATAATTTACAGTGGTAGGACTGAGAAATTTGATACTTAATATAGTAGTTACTGCAACATTTTGTCAAACACATGGTGAACCTAGTTTTACTCGTCTTACTCTTTTAAAGCTTGGCCTCCTCTGGGCATGCAGATGTCTGGTAACCCTATTTATTGTTCAACACGAAATCTGGCCACAGCAAGCTGAGAACCACATATTTGAAAAACAGGACTCAGATACTGGCACAGTAACTCGTTCGATAACTGCTATTGATACTGGTACAATTTACACAGGGCAGCAGTGTGTTGACAACAGGGTAGCAGTGCGTTGACAAAGTGAATAACTTGACGCTACTCTTGTCATGCGAATCATTAAGTTTTTATTTTTAAAAAAACGTATACCATTCATAGCTCTTAGTCAAAAGTTATTTTATAGTTAACGTACCCAGTGAATTTGACTACAACTATGGAAGGGAAACAAAGTTACAAACTGAGAAGCAACCCCATCGAATTCACTCATGGGCTAGCAATATTCAAGTCATGGCCTTTTTTTTATAGTTTAAAGTAATTTAATTAAAAAAATAATTTGGCTTTTTTTTTTTTCAATTTAAAGCTAACAAGACAACACTTCATCAATAATAAGACTCTTCTAACTATTCTGCAATAAAGATTTGAAATATAGCTCCCTTACAAGCAGAGCTGCCTTAACTAATTACCTAAGAACAGCACCTAAGAACTAATTACCTAAGAACAGCACGGAAGCGCCCTTATTCTACATTGTTTTATTCCATAAAGAGTTTAGTTTGCAAACGCAAAACAATAAATTTAAAAAGCATGTATGATTGTTCCAAATTTAAAGCTGCTAGCTATCAAAGTTACAAACAGTGGAGTCACTAGGGTTGGTGTTATCCGGTGTGGTTAACTCAGGGTGTCATCCGGTGTGGTTAACTCAGGGTGTCATCCGGTGTGGTTAGCTCAGGGTGTCATCTGGCGCGGTTAGCTCAGGGTGTCATCCGGTGTGGTTAGCTCAGGGTGTCATCCGGTGTGGTTAGCTCAGGGTGTCATCCGGTGTGGGGTGTCATCCGGTGTGGTTAGCTCAGGGTGTCATCCGGTGTGGGGTGTCATCCGATGTGGTTAGCTCAGGGTGTCATCCGGTGTGGTTAGCTCAGGGTGTCATCCGGTGTAGGGTGTCATCCGGTGTGGTTAGCTCAGGGTGTCATCCGGTGTGGGGTGTCATCCGGTGTGGTTAGCTCAGGGTGTCACCCCCTCCCCCAATCAACTTTCTCCAAACATTTCCCAATAAACACTCTCGTTTGATACTTTTTTTGTTGAACCAATGCAATGAGCTGATTACCTACTTTTATTGATTAATCCCATTGTTTCTCTGGCAGCAGATGGCCTCTGAGAGAGGCAGTTGGAGGGCTCTCACAAAAGCAGCGGGACAAACATTTGAGACTCAATGAAAAACTTTATTGAAGACAGGCGCAAAAGACGGAAAGAAAACTTAAATAGATCGCCAGCAGACAACGGCTTTGTCTGCTAGAAATTCGGGAAAATTTGCAGGTCGCTACTGGGTTTTCGTAGTTAGGCCTATGTGAAACACTACACTAAGCGTAATCTTCGGAATTGAAGGCATTGCAAATATTATCATCATACAAAAATTATGTCAAATAATTTGCAGTGATTACACACAAAAATTAATCTGATTGTCATGACTTTCTTTCAATCCACTTTTAAATTATTGAGTACTAGGGCCTATTGTTTTTAGGTTTAATTGTAAATTTAGTTTTATTTTTTTAATAATAACATTATTATTGCTGAATTCACTACAAAAAAGAAATTAAGCTAATGGAAACCCTGTGCCTCATGCAGTCTGACATTATTAGAAATTTCAAGATTTAAATTAGTCTAACCAAGGTGAAGGTCTCCTCTAGTGACTACATCAAGTCTATTTCTTTGCCTATTCATTAAGTTTGTTACTGCACTAAATCTTGGTTAAACATGTATGTTGATGGAAAAGCTAAAACATAATTCCATTTTCGACCAAAGTTTGGGAATTTTTACTGAAACATTCAAATGCAGCCACACCTCTCTTGTGCCTCCTATATTAACATTCTTTTTACTGAAGACATAATTTTGTAAATCTTTTTTTTTTTCCTGCAACTCAATTTAAACATCAGAAACAGCTGGGTTTTGTATTTGTCATTTATATATATTTTTTTATATTAGAAGCGAAACGTAATTTCTTTATAGAGCATTGTTATGTCAATTGCAGATATCGGTGTCTTTAGGCAGTAATTCCTTTGCCAACAAATAAGTTACGTGAGATTGTAAAACTCTTTAAAATAGATTTAATATCACGATAAAAGAAAAAATGATATGATCAATAAAAATCCATTTCTTTCCTAGAAGTCGGATGTTGGTTTCATTCATTTATGTTAGATGCCTACCATTAAAAAAAATATATGCCTGTTTCTCAAAACTACTTCCTAGTCCAAACCTCCCACAGGACGACGGGGGATGGGAGCAATCAGGGTTTGTACCCGAGACCATCGATAAGTATAAACGACTGTTGTGAATGAAAAGACAAAATTGATCGAATGAAAAGATATACATGCATGGTCAACTAGGCGCTGCTAACTGTATTCCTACAAATTACCTGATTTTAACAATGACATTGAAATTTAAAACTAATATCGCATGTTTGTTTTTTTTGTTGTTTTGTTTTTTGTTGCAATACCTCTATTCAGCTCAGAACTTCATGAAGAGCAGAGGAGCCTAGACGCTGTTTTTTTTAAAAACACGAGTTTTCTAGAAATGTAAAAATTGATGTAGCCTATAGCGCTGAGAAAATAATTGCTAGCTCGTTGGCCATACGGGGAAAACTAGTTTGACTGCTCTCATTTTTCACTGAAGTATGAATTTGGCTAGTGATCTAGATCTAGGATTCTACATCTATATCCAACATCGCTTTCTTGAAAGGACTATCGCTTTCGGAAATTTCCTTGTATGCATAGCTTTATTGATTCGAGAGTGATTAACTTAATCTTCAGGAAAAATGTCAGCATCGTCTTCTATGTCTAGATCTAAATGCTTATCATTGGAATATTATAAAACTTACTAGGTCTATACATCCTGGTACCCATTAGAGTAAGTTGGACTTAGGGACGCCAGCCTTCACCGACGACACCGGCTTAATAGCTGCCTGGTCGTGCGGTTTGCGCGCTGGACTGTCGTTCGGATTTATCGATGGTCGAGGGTTGAAATCCTACCCGCTCCCATCCCCCGTCGTCCTGTGGGAGGTTTGGACTAGGAAGTAAACTATTTTCAACTTTGAAGGAACATCCGAAACATGTAAAACATTTTACAACAAACAACCTAAAAGGGGAACTAATTCAGCTTTAGTACTGTACAAACTATTTCCCTTGTTTGAAATACTAAAATAATAGCCACAATTTAATTACCTAACTGGTATTTTTTAAATTGATTCTTGTGTTGTCAGATAAAATGAATAATTATGCAAAATTTCAGCTTGACATAAGATGTGGTGTCGGAGAAATAACGGTTACAAACTTTTTTACCAGACAGAGAGTCAGTGGATATAGGATTTCTAAGAAAAAATATAATAGGTATGCAGTTGGGGTCTTGGGGGATAGCCATTTTGTGAAAGTTGTATCAAGGGGTTCGCAAAAAAAAAAAAAAAGTTAGGAACCACTGTGGTATTTTATTGGTATGGTGTACGGTTGTCCAAGATTTCATAAAAGTACTTAAATGTATTTTGGTTAAATCTTATCTTACCGTGTTAATTACATACGTTATTTCAAAAGCGAATGTATTTAAGCTATATTCTATAATTAAGTGTCAAGTGTCAATCCAGCCATACGCCTACATAATAATCAGATAGCAAAACTCTGGCAAAGTTTTTGGTTTTCCTGGTTGATTCAGACAAGCCATTCCATGCTCTGAATGGTTTCAGGAAAAGGTCGAGGCACTTGTACGAATTCGTTCTAGCATATGGAATATGAAATCTGTCTTTATCTTTGTGTTTCCTGTATATACAAATTCAATACTTAAGAAATTATTTTTTTTTTGGAAGAAATGAAAGGATTAGATATACCGAACCAGTCACTGGCCCGAAAAAACACCCTTCTAGAAGAGAAACTATGGATATCATATGCCGTATCTAGATCTCGGCCAATCTGAAATATTGGTCTTGTAATTTGAACCCTCCAACATTATATTATTATAATGAGAACGAAGAAGAATGGTAATCATGTAATGTCTTTGGTTGCGAAGACTAAGAATGGATGTAGTGTTTCACATGGCTACGCAAACCCAGTTGCGACCTGGCACCGGCATATTTAAACATCTTAAATTGTGAAATAGTATAAGGTCCTTATAAGACGTCCAGTCTGCGTAGTATCCTGCAGATCTTTGTATATGTTGATACTTATGCGATTAACTTTAGTTGGCAACTAAATTTCTTCCAAATCTTAGTAAGTCAAGAGTTCTCTAACATTAAATAAAATGGAAAAACAACAACAGAAATACTTACGAAAAGATAATAATCATGCTGACATTTCTTGTCTTAGAATAGATCTATGACTGAGAGTATGATAATCATAAACTGATAAAGACTAGATCCAGATTCTGCACTCTAGACTAGTTTTTTACACTAGAGTTTACTTTAAATGCATAAAAGGTAGAAAGACTCAAATAGATTTAATTTAATAATTAATTCACGTTATTTATGCTATATATCTAAATATTAATATAGTCTTATACTTTTACTACTATACTAGACTATAGAGAAATAGTAGAGTAGACATAAGTCTCATTAGACATCATGATGATGATTTATTCATTAGTCTTGATTTGTCTGATTCAGATTAGTCATTAGACTGTCACTTTAGAGTAGACTGATTAGACACACATCACATAGATCTAGTTATAGTAACAAGTTATAATTATAGTATAATAATAGTAGAGTAATGCAAGCTCTTATATTTGGGACACCCCATCAAATTCTCCTTCATTGAACGCATCGATTGTTTTGTATGTTATTCATTTGTTTTTATGTTTGGAGCAAAAATCGACGTTTTGAGACTGCGCATGTCCAATTTTAGATAGATCTAAGTTCAGGTATTTTTGATCCACTTTTGTCTTTTCCAAAGTAGATGGCAGTTTTTTAGATTCTCTGTGACCATGTATATGTAAAGCTATTGTTTTAACCTCCCCCGGCAATTCACATCCATATAAGGGATAAGAGCTATATTGTGAGCTTGTTTGATCATAAGCTGATGGGCATATCAAAATGAGCTTCCAAGCATCTTTAGAAAGACATTCCAATCACATTTATGCTGTTAGCTGTTAAATAAAATTAAAAAAGGAGGTGTCCCAATGAATAATAATAAATTTAACTCATTCTCCTTTATTGGACAAGGCAAAATCGTAATAAGAAAAATATTATTGGGATTAATAAATCTATTGTTTTTTTAATGAAGAAACATGACCTAGATCGAGACATATACAATATATAATTTATGAATGAAAGAAAAAGTGCAGACTGCTAATTTGAAGCCAGAGACCATGCCCACTGCAGGAGATCACGCCAGGTGAGCTGGCGGTGAGGAGAGGTATACACTAAGCGTGTAGTGTCACTACCTATCAAACAGGCAGGAATCATACTGTAACTAAGTTTGTTTGACTATTTCTATTTTAGACACTCACTCAGCTGACTCTAAACTCTACGACTATGTTACTCTAACACTCTAAATCTAGATGTAGTACTAGTAGTGAGTAGTAGACTCGTACGTTGTCTTAGTTTTCTACCAACTTTTGAAAAGACTAGAGAAAAAAAAACAGTGACTGAGTGGGTGAGAGAGGTTTTACTTTAACAAGTCACACTTTTAAAAAAATTAGGTGCTAATGTATATCATATATCTGTCGTTATAGTAGAAAGTTTTGAACTTCTGTGAGAAGAATAAAGAAAATGCATTAATCACTTTTAGACTTATTGACATGCAATGTTATGAAATGTTGTAGCTAAAAATTACAATCCAATTTATTTAATAAAGTATAATATAAAATAAACTCATCACAATTTCGATATCTGCATTTTATAACTTTACATGCAAAGAAAGAAAAAAGTGAAACATAGGAACCTATACACATTTTTATGAAAATCAAATAATTTAAAACAACATTAATATTGTTTGTATTAATAATCTAGGGGAGTCTATCCAAGCCAACATCAAGGTCATGTTTTCTTTTATCTCCCCTTGAGGTAATAACTTTCTGTGCCCACTTTCTCATCTGAGATACCAGCTAGACGGGGGAGGGAGGGAGCATTCCTTGTCAGTAAGGAGGAGATTGAGAGAGATGGCTGGTCTTTACCTTCATCACGTCAAAACTGACCAGCAGCCAACATTGAGCGACGATTCAAAGGGGCAAATACCTTCATCCCCTGCTAGTCAAGGGCCCCTGTTTAGGGGACTTCTGAAGGCTAAGTTATTTTAAAAAAACGAGCGGCCCAGCTTTATTGTATGCAGCGTGTAAGTCCGTTTGTATATTGTTCGTAGAAAATTTTTATGATAAATTTAAAATACTAAAATATTTAGTTTGAAAAAGGCTCCTATCGTTTTTATTATATATGTAAATAAAATATTAAATCAAAGAATCATCATATATTAAATTTTAATAAAACACTTGTTATTATTTCATAGCTTTATATACAATAAAACAAAATATTTAAATATAAGAAAAAAAAAAGCAATAAAAGTTTAAATAAACACTTTATTATAGTTTGTTGTTTGTTTATAAGGAAATGGGAGAGTATCCGAGCCAATTATAATGAGTTCTTTACCTCCCCTTGAATTTCATTATGCAACGAGTTGCTGGTCAACAGTCTTTCCTCCGAGATAAGAGCGAGGCGGGGAGGGCACTCCTTGCTAGTAGGACCAGAAGGGGGTAGATGTTGGGACCTTAACTGTATTACGCAAAAATTCAGGCCATCAGCTGACGCCGAGCAGTGAAGCAATGGGGCAAATCTCTCCATCCCCTGCTACTTAAGGGCCCCATTCATGTAAGGGGGGTTTTGAATGGGCGCAGGACGGGGTAGGATACTTAAAAACAGCCTCGCATTAGTATCTGGTTCCTCGTGCGGGCTTCTAACTCAGCCCAGGCCTGAACAGGTAGCTTTGATGACATTAGTATTTTTGTTTTTACCTTTAAAAACTATTATCCCTGCTTCTACTCTAGTCTTAATTTTTTTTTTAGATCAAGGTGATCCCCCTAAGCCTTTTGTATCATTAGTTATAGGATTGCTGGACCTGTCCCATTAGGCACATAGAGCAGCAAGATCTCTCCACTGAGATCAACCAAAAAAAGATTCTAGAAATTAAAAATCACCCTTTGGGTCAGGATTTTGTGATTTTACCATCACAAAAGAGATACAAGACACCAATAGCAAAGACAAACAGACACAACACTCTTCTGTTCCCCTGGCAATCTAATCATTAAATAGAAACAATTTGATATAAAATTTTCACATGTAAATTATGAGTGAGTCTGGTGTGAATGTACATTTTGTTTTTTTATAGTTATAATGTTTTGTTTATTGTAATGCACAAATTGTAAGACAAATTTCCTTACGGACAATAAATATTATTATTATTATTATTTCACTTAAGGGGCAAGTGCCCATGCAAGAAAAGAGTGCTCTATTAGTAACATGTTTGCGAGACACTATGTCATCCATAAAGGTTGAAAAAGAGGCTTAACAGAGCTCAGCAGTGATGGCAGAGAAAAACCCTAGGAATAACATACCGAGGTCTCTTGTCACTAATTTTGTATCATTACATATGTTATTAATATTAGCCAACACCAAACCAAATAAAGCGTCTGGACCTGAAGGTATTCCAGCTAGATTACTCAAAGAACTAAAAGCACTGAGCTAGCCCCAGTGTTCAAAATACTCTTTCAGGCTTCGCTTAACCGGGGCAGAGTACCAAAGGACTGGAAAGAAGCTAATGTCACCCCCCTATTTAAAAAAGGAGAAAAATCTGACCCAGGAAACTACAGACCAGTATCACTTACCAGCATCACATGTAAAATCCTAGAACACATAATATGTAGCAACATCATAAACCACTTAGACAAACATAATGTCCTCACACCATACCAACATGGCTTTAGGAAATATAAATCATGTGAAACACAACTAATAGGACTAATTGATGATTTTTCAAAAGGTTTAGATAATAGTGAACAAATAGATGCTATCTTGCTAAATTTTTCTAAGGCTTTTGACAAAGTTAAACACCATAGTTTGCTTAAAAAATGAAAATATTTTGGCATTAATCGTCCACTGCATCAGTGGATTAAAGATTTTCTGATAGGGAGAGAACAAACTGTAATAATAAATGGCTCTAAATCAACACAGATAACAGTAAACTCAGGTGTACCTCAAGGAACAGTCTTGGGTCCACTACTATTTTTAATTTACATAAATGATTTACCAAATTGCATTACTTCAGGATCAAAAGTCAGATTATTTTCAGACGATTGCATAATTTATAGAACAATAAAAACAACACAAGACACAGATATTTTACAAAGAGAATTAGATGAATTACAGAAATGGGAATCAAATTGGAGCATGTCTTTCCACCCAGAAAAATGTCAGTTGTTAAGAGTAACAAAAAAAACTAAAACAAATTAATTCCACTTATCTTATTCATGGCAAACCAGTAACACAGACTAAAAACGCAAAATACCTAGGTGTTATAATAAATGAAAAACTGTCATGGAATCCACATATTGATGAAACTATAAAAAAATCAAACAAAGCATTAGGATTTATTAAAAGAAATTTCTATAAATCAAATAAGAACATAAAACTAAAATATTATTTAACCTTGGTTAGGCCAATAATAGAATATGCATCCTCCGTTTGGGACCCCTCAACTCAAGAAAACATTAAGAAACTGGAACAGACACAAAATAGAGCAGTGAGATTCATAACAAACGAATATTCACATTTGACTAGAGTAACACCTTTAGTAAAATCACTAAATTTAGAATGCCTTCAGGACAGAAGACTCAAAAGTAAAGTAGCAATTATACATAAAACACTGAACCATAATCTTCAAATACAAAAAAAAATTTAATAAAATACTCTGAAAGACACAAAGATAAAGGCACATTCCTCGTCCCATATGCTAGGACAAATTTGTACAAATACTCCTTCTTCCCTAGTGCTATTAGAGCATGGAATGGGTTGCCTGAGTTAGCCAGGAAAACCAGTGACTTGGCAGAATTTAAGTCATTGGTTAATATGCATGACGCGTAGGACGTAATCATCTTCTTTTTTGAAGTAACGTCTGTATTATATAAGATAAGATAATTTTATTAGTATCAGTTTATATAGGTTGTTTTGTTGTTTTTTTCAGCTGCAAGCCTGATGCTCCAACCCAGTCCTCATTTAAATCTCCTGTGACAAAGCAGTTTAAATCTCCATTAAACAGACCATCTGTGAGTTTCTTATATACTATTTAATACCTTTAAGAAAAGTGTTTCTATTCATTACCACGCAATAGTTGACATGGCAAGATGATACAACCAGGGCTTGCTTGCTGAGCCTACATTATTCACTTTATTATCTGGTTAGCTGCCTGGTCCTATGGTATTTGCTCTGGACTATCATCTCAATGGTACCATGTTTTGAGCCCTGCCGTCTGTAGAATGTAAAAAATATTTAATTCTGAAGAAATGTCAAAAACATAAAACAAATTTTTTTTTTCTGAGATTTTAGGACAGACTCAGTTCACTTACCTTTGCAATGTTTTGTCATACTGGACACTTTTAAGCTTTTTGCTACAATAAAATATGTTAATTTCTTTTATCGCCCAAAATAGAGTACATGTATTTTTTTATTTCATCATTTGTTAGGTTTAAATGAGGGCTTTTCATATGTGATGGGAAGCATTTTATAGTTATGATTATTATAAAGTATATTGTGAACATAAACTAGCCTACTTATTACTACAATCATATTGATTGTATGAACAGTGAAAGTATCTTTGACTCTTTAATTCTAACAGACAAGTCCTCAGTATAAAAAATATGCAAAAATAGTAACTGCCTACAGAATTATATAATACAAAAAATAGTAACTTCCTACAGAATTATATAATACAAAAAAATAGTAACGGCCTACAGAATTATATAATACAAAAAAATAGTAACTGCCTACAGAATTATATAATACATTCATACCGGTACAGCAAAGTTTGATGTAGTGAGGGAAAGGAAAACATTGTTTTGAAATGACCAGTATTGCTATTAGTTGGCTCGTTTGTAATGGATATGAGGTCTTGATTTTTTAGATAGTTATGTTTGTTCACATTTCTTAAGTAAGTTTTCAATATTCACCAACACCATTATTGAACCCGATGAAGGTCAAATTTTACAAATTTATTTAAATTTCAAATTTATCCATAAACCATCTTTGAAAAAAAAAAAATCAGCTAATACTGTTAAACATTATTTCATCAGGACACACCCAGCACTTGCACTGAATCACAGCTTCAAGAGCAGATTGAGACCCTCAGAAAAACCTTGTCGAAAACCGAATCTGAAATTGAACAGCTGACAGCTTTGTAAGTGTTAAGAACTCCTGAGCCTGTGGGCTTGAGTAATCTTCTGGTTAGCTCAAAGGGATGAGGGCTTTGGTGGCCATGGGATAAAGTATTTGGTTTCTGAACTGAGGTCTCAGGTTCAAATTTTTAAGGGTGTGAATTTTTTATAACTTCCAGACTTTAAGGACACACAATTGATAAAACGCAAAAGTAGTAAAAAAAAAATGTAACCATTTCAGAAACATAGTAGTCACTACTGCTAGACAGCTAAAGACGCTGGGAGTTGCCTGCAATCAATGATTTTGGGTTGTTTTGCTTACACACGCACTGCTAGTTTTTAAATACCTTTTTATACGTTTACAAACTCTGACCTATTTTGAGGTGTTTATTTGGTATCTGCAGCATGTTGGAATGGATTTTTATGATTTTTTTTTTAAATTCTTTTGTTTTTTGCTAGCCTACAAAAATTGGAATATATTTAGGCTTATGTGTATGCTTTAATTGAATATCATTTTAATGGTAATATTAATGTTTCAGCAGTAGAATAAGGAAATAATATTTGGGGTAAGTGATTTGGAGCCTGTTGAGACTGATAGTAGTGAAGAAAAAAATAAAGCTGGATCCAGTATTGTGTTAGATATAGTCAAACTGGAGATAGAAATGCAACTAAATCCAACATATTTTAATGTTTTTGAGCTCTATTGACCTATTTATGACTTGATGCTGATCCCTAGGTCTGTTATTCCTTATTAAGAAAATAAGAATTTTATTAGTTTTTTTCTATGAATTAAGTAAAAAAAAAAAAAAAAAGATTTTTAAAAATAATTGATACAGAGTTATATCCCTTTTCTCAAGGATAGTGACAATTGCTTAGTGGCTCAATGGTTAACTCTTTCTCTCCGTAATTATTTTCCTCATTTTGATAATATTATTCATTTGCTCATTTGTATTTCTCTATCCTGTAATGATTAAACTTCAATAAATTTTTGTTTTTTTTATCAGAAAATGTTATATTTGGTACTGAATAATAGGAGAATGCATGATCTTTTTTACACAGCACAAATTAAAGTTTATAAATCCAAAATCAATTTAGTTTAATGTGGGTCCAATCAACGTTGGCATCGTCAATTTGGAGAGAAAGATTTAACAATGATGAGCTTTTCAGAATTGTATTTTGTTTTAAACTGGTTAAAATTTACAGGAAAACGGGCAGACAGACTATGTGGATATTTGGGAAAATGCTAGGTTGGCCAGTACCCAATGAGGCAGCTGCATGAATGGCAGAATGCCTAGTTTTACATTGTAACAGATTTAAGAATATATTCTCAAATAAAATATGCCCACCAAGTTTTGTTTTTTCCTAGCATTAACTTTGATTAAAGATTTGTAACTATTTACTGTGCCCATCACATTTGCTGAAATAATGAAATCATTACCTATAAAGTGCTTCCAATGGCATGCGTCTCAAATAGCCTCTGACAACCAGTCCAACTCCTGGCCTTCATGTGTGGCTCAGATACTGAGCCTGGCGGAACCGTAACCACAGACAGGAGAAGGGGCAAAGGCGAGCAACTGGCGCCTAAACCAGTAAGCTTCGGGCAGGAGGGGCTCGTTAGCCTTGGTTGGCTACCCATCTAGGAGAAGGAAAACTCTGAATCCAAACCTCTGCTGCCCTGCGGCTATACCCAAACACGGGAAAGGCTTCGGGAGATAACCCTAAGGAAAAATGAAATAGCCTATGTCAGTGTATACACTTTTTCTTTAGGTGTCAGACAATTTGAGGCCTATATTTCTTTAGGACATATAGTGTGAATATTTTTTTCATGAATCTATAAAGTGACCAACAACAATTTTCTAGATGCCATGGGGTATTATGGTATCAGTTAACAGTTCCCCTATTACAGAAATGGAGACATCAATGGTGTGTCTCCATACATGCTACATATCAACGCAACACTTAAACATTAGTGGGGTACAGAAACTATTGTTTTATTACTTTTCTTCGATACTTTGATTTCTTGAAGACCTTGTTTGCCAATGTATTGTTGATAATTTATGAAAACAACCTTTAAATTTTTTTTACTTTTTTTTTTTTCAGAGGCTACAAAGAAAAAGAGCTTCAAGAACATATTGACAAGTTGCATGAATACAATGAAATCAAAGATGTCGGACAGATGTTGATGGGAAGAATAGGTACTCATTACTAGCGCATAAAATGTTTTTTTTAGACGTAAACTTTTGGGAACTGATACATTTACCACTATTGGTAATCTTGACAACTGATTCAGGCAAAGCTGTTTTCCACCAGGGTGTAGATTTCTTTTCATCCTCTGCACCTGTCTTCAGCAAGGGCTGTTCTTTATAAAGGTCTCTGATATGTTTCAACTGGGTTTATGTGGCCATTTGAAATACTGCACTCATCCTTAATCTTCAGAATTGAAGACAAATGCCTTAATATTGTTACATGTTTTGATTGTCATTGTCAGCTATCAACTTACCTGTGCTTTCATAATTATCACAAGTTTATTAAACATCAACTTTTAGATTTGTAAGCCCCATTTGTCCTTGCTTGTATCAAACATGTTATTTTATCATAGTAAAAAAAAAAAACTTGCTTTTCTGCACTTGCTCTATTTAATTAAATTTCTTTAAAGCGAAAAAATCTCTTTGTTACTTTCCTCTTATGACTTGGGGTTAAATTTTAAAAAATTATCATTATTAAACTTTAATGAATTCTAGTTATACTCACTTAAAGCCATGAATAAAGACCTAATTTATTAACAATTTGGGGACGCGGTGGCTGAGTGGTTTAGCGCTTGGCCTCCAAACCCTGGTGTTCTGGGTTTGAATCTCGGTGAAGACTGGGATTTTGAATTTCAGGATTTTTAGGGCGCCCCTGAGTCCACCCAACTCTAATGGGTACCTGACTTTAGTTGGGGAAAGTAAAGGCGGTTGGTCGTTGTGCTTGCCACATGAAACCCTGCTCGTTAACCATTGGCCAAAGAAACAGATGAACTTAACATCATCTGCCCTATAGATCGCAAGGTCTGAAAGGGGAACTTTACTTTACTTATTAACAATTTAGTTAAAAGATTGAAAAAGATTTTTAGAAAAAAGCTTCTTTTTACCCACTGTTGTTTTTTTTTTTAGATGAAGTACGTTCATTAACTCGAAGCCAAGTTTATATTTTTACCTTTTAATTTTTCAGCAGAGGCAGAAGGATTGCAAACCAAAGATTTATATGAAAGATATGAATTGAATTTTAATGACTGAAGACAACTTTTGTGAAGTGTCAAATAATTGCCAAACTGTGAGTCTGAACATCTGAAGTCAAAGTCTGCTGTACTTTAAAAATAATAAAACTCAGACTTTTTACTTTTTTGGGCTTTACTAACTAAATTGTAAGTTAACATTAAATCAGTTTAGAAGCTTGGACTAGCTAACACACAGAGCCTTGTTTCCATATTTACTAGAGAAAAAAAACAAAACTTGGACACCATGGCAGAAACTGAAACAGAGACATCAGAGGTTTTGAGTTGGCATTTTGTGGGCAGCATAGATGAGCTAAAGAGCAAAGCATGTCGAAAAATCTACATGGAGGGTGGACCCAACCTGGCCTTGTTTTATGTCGAGCCTGGCAAGTTTTTCTTGACCAACTCCTCTTGCCCACATGCCAAGGGACCCCTGGAGCAGGGAAGTATCGAGGACTTAGGAGGCAGCTACCAACTGACTTGCCCCATGCATTACTTCACATTTGATCTGGAGACTGGGGAATCTCCTATGGGGCCCAAGCTCAGGACATACCAGACTGAGCAGAGAGAGGACGGGCTGTATGCACTAATCCCTCGACCCGTATCTTTAACTAGATAGACTTTTAGACCAATGGTGACGTCACAGCATTATATCTTTGACAAAACTACTGTTAACATTTAAAGAACAAATATATTTTTATATTTATTACCTTGAAAATTGATGAACTGTAATGTTTAGTAATTTATATAAAGTTGTTAATGAGATTATTCCAAAATTTAGCAAGAGACCAAATTGGCTGTTATGCTGTCTTTTGTATGCCATCATCATGTCTATTAACACATTTTTTTACTAACTTGTAAATGTTATACTTGTTATATTGGGTAATTCAAACAGATGCAATGTTTTACCTGTTATAATTCAAAGACCAAAAGCTTAAAGGATTTGTTTCAATTTTTTTTCTCTACCATGCAGTATAGCACATAGGATTATTGAGTCTGCCAAGAAGGCAAACACTGGAACTAATTAACTCAATATGTAGAGTTCTAGTCATTTAAATATAACCTATATAACATATGTAATGCAGTGTTTTCTTTTTATGCTTCATTGCTTGCTTAGAATAATGAGTGGTAGCCATGTAATTAGAAGAAATGTATGGTATTTAATAAAAATTTAGATGGAGAATTGTAGTCATCTAGCATCGCATGGACTAGACAAATACTTAAGTTATAGGTGTGATGATTTGTTTTTCTGTAGTGCCAATATTTTTGGATGATTTTATATATATGATTTTTTTCAATATATTTCTTATCTTTCCTTTTTTATATCTATAATGGCACAAACAGAATCACTTGCCGGGGATATTTAAAATGATTAAAACACACACAGAAACTCATTAATGCAAACAATTCATTGATTGTCAATTCAGCATCAACTTGACATAAAATTTTTAATAAAACCACAAAATACTGTTTCTTAGTTATACTGAAGTCATATTGTTACAACTTTACTCTGATACAACTTTATACTGATGATACTTAGTACTGACACAACCTAATACTGATACAACTTTATGCTGATACAATTTAGTACTGATACAACTGAACTTTCTATATTTAACTTGACTCTAAACAACTCATGGACTTGCAACTGCTTAAGGACCCATTACAATCCAAGGATCCCGACTAACTCGCTTTCTTTCCTCCAATTCATACCTTTTTAAATCGTCTTTTCCAGAATCGTAGAAACTGACGTACGTGACTATGTTTCATGACTGCTTTCTCTAATTGAATGGTTATAAGTAACACATTTATTCTGCGACTTTTTTTTACCTGACCCCCGTTTCTAGAATGAGGTACAATGAGGTCACAGTGACAATAGACCCCACCTCATATTTATCCAGATAGATTGCTTTTGAGACATGTTGCTTTTTAAGGCATGCATATACATGGTACTTTGTTTTTCATGTTATTTGATCGATTGCCTTCTTGTCTGGTCTGATTTAATTTTGTTTTGTTTTTAAATATTAATTGTAATTTCATGTATGCTCTTCTGGCTTGATCTGACTTAATTTTGGTTTATTATTCTTTATTAACCAGGTATAGGTTTATTGTTATATGCTGTCGGACCTTCTTCTTTTATCAGAGTTTGTATTTTTTTAAACCACAATGTAATTTATTGTTTGATTAAACAATAACGATTTTTTTTAGGTTACCATTATTTGGATATGCCTTGAAATGCTTTATAAGAAACTTAATAAGAGCTTACCAGTTGGACCCTTATAATTCTCATGATTTCACATCATAGTGAAGTCAATTTTTTTGTTTGTCACTAAATGTAAACTTGTTCGTTATAGCTGCTTTCTATGGCCCACAGTTAACGAGAGTCATGTGGCCAGCACAATGACCAACCGCCTTTTCCCCAACTAATGTCAGGTACCCATTGGAGCTGGGTGGACTCAAAGATCCCGAAATTGAAACACCTAGTCTTCACCAGGATTTGAACCCGGGATCCCTGGTTTTGAGGCTGAGCACTTTACCTCTCAGCCACCACACCTCCAGCTGTAATAATACTTATTCATAAAAATAAATCTTTACTGGCTTTGCTTTGTGCTAAGAAATCTTTGCTTTCCATTTCATTGTTCCCATATCAGACTTCCATTTGTAGAATAGTAATCTCTCATATTAAATGAAACAAATTATTTTTTTTACTCATTTTTCTTGTATTTAGTAAAAAAATTTATTAGACTTTTTGAAACAGGGATCTATGAATGGTTAATAATTATTTTTTTTACTTGGAACTTGATTTTAATAAGTACTCCCTGTCTTTTCTGTATTAAGTTTAAACGTTTGTAAAAGATTGAATTTGTTTTGAATTACTTGACTTTAAAATAAAGAATATTGAATTCTTTGTTACGCACAACTGTTAGACAAAAATAAAATTGTTTCATTTTCTTTTTACAAAAATGGACTAATTTAATAAATTACAAAAGCTAAGTGACCCAATACTATTGTAATATTAAATCTTTCAAATACCCAGTATGATGTATTGCCCAATTTTTGAACTGCTAAATATAGTGAACTGAAAAATGAAAATCAAGAATATCAATTAGATATTTTCATCTTTGGCATAAAAATTATAGCTAGCTATATTTTTGGTGTATCTGATATACAGAATAAAGGAAGTTTTGTTACGCTATTCTTCTCTATAGTTTTTCTTCTATAGGAGGGTTTTGGGGCCCAGTCTTGTTTGGGCCTCTTGATATAGTATGCAGCTTTGAAGGACATGGTCAGGATTCTCTGGTGATGCTCCACAAGGGCAAGTTTCGCTAGTCCAGACTTTTAGCTTTCAGAACATGTTAAGCTATGTTTCTTAAAATTATATGACTACAGTATCAAATTTCTAAGATTTTCTGTCAGTTGCTCAATTTTTTTTTTATTTACTAGGCAACATTGAAAAAGTAAAATTGTAAATAAAACAAATAGTATTAAGTGAAGTACCATAACAGAATTAGAACTGAAATATAATTTAAAGTTAAATTATAAATATGAATGTGCAAGGAGCGCGGTGGCTGAGTGGATAAGTGCTTGACTTCCGAACCTGGGGTCCTGCGTTTGAATGATGGGAAAGAATGGGATTTTGAATTTCTGGATTTTTAGATTGCCCCTAAGACCACCCAATTCTAATGGGTACCTGACATTAGTTGGGGAAAGAAAAGGCAGTTGGTCACTGTGCTGGCCACATGACACCATGTTAACCGTTGGCCACAGAAACAGATTACCTTAATTTCATCTGCCCTATAAATCGCAATGTCTGAAAGGGGAACTTTATTTTAAATGTGGACAGCTAAAATATTTTTAAAAAGCATTGAAATAAATCTGTAACGCTTGCTTACGAACAAGATCTGAAACTGAATTTTGTGTGAGGGGAAAAAATCAATTTAAATTCTTGTATTTATTGTCTAATTTTATATTTTCATTTCTATATTTTTAGCGGCTTTAAAGAATTGTTTTTACTTAGTGTCAAAACCTGAGGGATGGGAGCATATTTATCCAGATGATTTTTCAACCAAATAAAATGTTTATTAGGGATATCTTAAGAAACTAGATAAAAAGGATTTAATAAATAATTCTGATTTATTGCATTAAAAAAAAACAATAGACAAAAATTTATTGTCTTTCCAAATAGGACCTCTAAATATATAATATGCTCTTTATTTATTTAATAAGCCCTTAGATGTAAGAAATGTAGAAAAGATCTTCGCCAACATAAAAGTAGGGGGGGGGGGGGGGGGAAGAGGACATTCATTATTTCATTTTGTTCTCGAAATACTTACCAGAGTTCTTATCTGCCCTGTACTTTGATCAAACCAGTGTTGCCCAAACTACAGCCTGCAGGCCATATTTCACCCATGATAAGGAGCCTTTTGGCCCCATGAAATTTCAGCCCACAGTGTTTAATGCGTTCACAGAGGATTACTTTTCCATTGCTTGCTTGCAGCAGTGCTGCTTATGGAAGATATGCTGGTAATGCATACCCGGTATGGCCATTAGGCTAAAAAGGTTGGCTACCGTACCGTAAGAAATTTTCACCTAACTTTTCTTTGCCGTGATAAAGATATTTTTAGAGAAAACAGGTAGGTCAAAGTTTTTCATTTCTGTGTCACTTGGCCAGCTCTTGTGTGGAATGTCTGTCTGTCCGTCCTGTTTAGATATCATAAACTAGAAAAGAGTGAAAATCCGACATCATAATATTTTAGACCATTCAAAGTTCTGATGCAACGGCTACTTTTTTCTTTTCTGAAAGCGAAAAATCTCATTTTTTAAATCACTTATGCAAGCAGTTTTTTTCATTAAAAATACACAATTTTTACAACTATTCACTATTAATACTAACAAATGCGGGAGGCTCTTTAGTGGGGGAGATATCAATTAACTTTTTTTTAAAGAAAAAATCTATTTAGTATGCATGTTTGACTGCCCTAGACTTCTTGATCTCAGCCTTGACAGGTCTGGGAAAACAAAAATTCTCAATCTGTATGGTGACACATATGCACTACGCAAGACAGCAGGAGAGGATTTAAGCCTCTCAAGCCCTCACTCAAATGGAGTTTGATAATGCTGATTTAGTATGCATGGACATAATTTAAAACAAAAATTAATAAGTAGTTTTTCATATTATCGCGTGAGCTGCAGCACTACACTCGAACTATAGAACACTGAACTAAAGAAAAAAAAATTTTTTTTTACAGAAATGTTTTTTCTTGAGGATTTGAATAACAGATTGACCCTTTACAAAACAATTAGATATTCATTATAAGACATTAGTTAGCCCAGGTTCACATCTAACTTCACATTCACTTATCCTTTAGTCTGCTGGACCATTGGGGCACCACACAGGATGTCAACCTTCTTTCTCCATTATTCTCTGTCATTTGTCTTTGATAGAATTTTATTCTTATGTTCTTTCTTAAAATATTGAAATCTGCTTTTTTAGCTGCCTGGGTGGACCATTTTGAGTTTGTTTCCACACAAACTGTCTTTGTAACCTTGTTGTTAAATCTAGTCAGAAATTTGAGTGATTTCTCATTGTATTGATTTCATAATTTAATGTGGTCTACAATATGAAGCCTTATTAAGAAGTTATCTACAAAAGGAATTCAAAAAGTTAATCATTTCCTAAAGTGCTGTCTCCCAACTTTTGTTTAGTTTATACCAGTACCATTAACTTAAAGCTAAAAATAAATACATAGTTAAATTAAAAAAAAATGTTTGGCTAAGGTCTTTCTTTGTACTGGTAGCATGGTTAAGGATATTAGATAACTGGCTTGTGCAAATTATCAGTGCTAGGGAAATGTTAACCAAATCCATTTTTCACTATTTTTTAAACATGAAATTCTGCATGTTGCCTTATTAGACAATAAAACTGCCTATTGAGAAAAGACATTTTTTCCTTGCCAGTTTAAGTTTGTGTCATTGTTTGTGTGAAGTTATTAGAAAATTGTAATGGATCTTGCTTAGTAATTAGTAGGAATTGAACAGTATCTGTACAGCAGATTAGCATTTGAAACCCTGGCATTACACAGAAGCAGAAGGGACCCAACAATTCAAAAAGTATAATTGCTACCATTATATGTAACCATAGCTTTTGATACACATTTTATCACATTCAAAGACTGCATTTCAAATATACAAATATGTATGAAAGATCTTCAAAAGCCCCCCCCCCCCCCCCCCCCCCCCCCTTCCCAAAGTTAAAACTGAAGTGTACAATATAACAGGATTCTCAGGGCTCACAAAGACTTTTCAGCAAAAAACAGTACTGTACTTAACCCAAAATCACGGAAAAAAAATTATTTAGCATACCGGTATCAGCAGATTTTAGCCCATTTCACGCTCTTGAATCCTACAAAGTCTTCTCTACTCAATAAATACTTATGGTTGGCAGAACAAGTTTGATGCCCCAATAGACTATGCGACAGATTAAGATGATCTTAAGCAAATTGATTTCACCAAATCTTGAAATCCACAACCCAGAGGTATTTTAGGCAATTATTACTAGTTAGTTCGGCTATTAAATCTTTGAACAAAATGCTTACAGTTGTAAATTTTTTATGTAATGTTAAAGAGAAATCAGGGTTGGAATGTATATCTCTTCATGAATAATTATTATATTACAAAAAATGTTCTACCTAACACTCCATACTGGTATTAGCAATTGCATTTTTTTCCAAATCATAAAGAGACTTTTACATGACCAGGTGTGATTTAGTACCCATATGTCAGACTGTGTTACTGATGACTTCTATTTGTTTGACAGTCAATATTTAAGGTATATAGAATTATCAGAATTTGCTGATATATTTTAGGCATTTAAAGAATACAAGAAAATCATTAATATTGCTAATTAACAAGAAATTAAAAACTCATTTGAAATGACGACATGAATATTTTAATAGTATTGTCTCAACTCAAACGGAAAGATCAATATATAAAAGAAGAAAAAAAAAGAATAAGATTTTTAAATTGATAATTTGTCATATAAATTGATTTGTCAATGTGTATATTGAATTTGATTAGCTGTTTTGACATCCCTATAAAAAAAATACAATTTTAATAATTTGCTTCAAAATCTTTAAAAAAAAAAAAAAAAAAATTACAATTGAGCAACACCCCAAAATAACACCTTAAAAAGATACCAACTCCCTGCCTTGTTAAAATAAGCACAAAAGATTAACACTTTTCATATAATAACTGATATACTGACACTAATAATGTGCCGAGATTGATCAAACAAACACCCGAATAATGTAAGATGTAATATTCTAGGACAATAACCAAATAAAGTGGCATCAAAACTTGCTACCAGGAACATGTCGAGAAGATAATCAGCATAGTGACCGAAAACAGAACACAAAAAAAAAAAACGTGAAATGGGTAACACTAGTGGAAGTTTAAATTAAAACGTTATATCAACAGTGACAGATTATTCATATATATATTTATGTATACATATATATATATAAAAAAATGATATAACATACTGATCTGTAATTAAGAACAAAGTTTATGTCTAACCAAAGCCTGCATTTGAAATTGAGGCAAAAACTAAAAATGTAAATTTTCAAACAATTTGCCTGTAAATATATCTTACAAACATATATAGTAAAAAAAAAAAAGGTTTTCAATTAAAAAAAAAAAAAAAAAACATGAAATTGGCCCCAACAACAAATCTACACATGCACACAAAACATTGTCTTAAAAACAGATAAGTAAATGATATATCATCAATCTATTCAAAACCATTAGGTCAAATGAACAGTTAGAGAAAAAAAAAATGCAAAAGTGTACATGATAATGAGTCAAACATCTATACTACACATGGCTTCCATTAGTGAGACTATCAGCATACACCAGGGATAATTTAGAAATTCATTACTGAGTAGATTTATGCAGAAAAAAAACAACTGAAACACATATTCTCACTAGCGTTGCATGGCAATTTTTTTTAAAATTTCTCTTACTCTAAAATATGATTGTTTTCAAAACTCAATTTGTATCACATTAAAAACTGTTAAGATGTGTATTCATAACCCCTCTGAGACTTTTGGTAACAGTATGCATTAATTCCAAAAACTATAAAATGCACAATGAAAAGGAATCAAAGACAGACTTGGTGAAATTTCTCCCTACTTCTTGGGGGTGGCAGCCTTCTTTGTCTTGGCCTTGGATTTGGCTTTTTTGACACCAGCTAAAGAAACAGCAAGCAAAACAAATGTTTAATAGAAAATCAATGAAAATATCAGGACGCCTCTTTTCCTTAAAATGAATGCAGATTTTCATTAAAAATTATAAACAAAAGAAGGGGGCTAATTAAAATTTACAAATAGAAAGAACACAGATAACAGTGGCAATAGAGCCCAAGGCCCTGTCTAGCTTTAACACATCTCTCCATTCATGTGCTTTACGTCTCCATGCCAGTTTTACCTGTAGATCTGTATACCAAGAAATACTTTCTTAGGTTAAAAGCACATTGTGTGATGTGAATAATTTAGATTAAACTCCCACAAAGATGCAAGTAAAAGTTTGCCAACAATGGGGTCGACGTAATTACCCATCTTTCAAACAATGATGCGGAAACAAGAATGAGTTTTAATGCACTGATGATGGGAGAGTCAATCTGACAGAAATGGCTGTTTCAAAAAGACAATGTGGGGATGTGTTCCAGAGAATAAGTAAAGAATGAATAGCACTGACCTGCATAAACATTTAAAAAAACTATTGACATGTAAACTTTCATTGAAGGTTTTTATATTTACATAAATCTATTATGAACCATTACAGACAAATATTTATTTTCAATTACCTGGTTTCTTGGTTTTCTTCTCTGCTGGCTTCTTGGGGGCTTTCTTGGCAGGTGCTAAGAAAGAAAATTTTTTTTTTCATAACTGCTAGCTATGTTTTATTCACCCCACCAACACTTTTTTTTCATAACTACAAGCTATGTTTCTTTTCCCACCAACACTGTCAACTAAATGTTTTTGAAACACAAAATCCTGTATTCAAACATGAAGAAAGAAATATCTTCCTTATGGTTCTCCTTGATTTGCAAAGCACTAATTTATAAAATAAAATGGTTACCTTTCGCAACTGCTTCTGAATCTCCAGCTGTTTTCTTTCCTCTGCCCTTAGTTGCTGCCATTATGAGCGATAAAGTCTGAATCAAACTGATTATTTGCTGTAAGAAATAAGAATGGAATATTACTTATCTGGAATAAATTCTAGAATTTGTAACATTCGTTATTCATGATCTTTCTAATACTTTAAGGCCTTTTGTTATTGTTTCCAAAACTATATCTAGAGCATAATTAGTGGTCTCATAGAAATTTGATTTTTTTTTTAAATTTTAATAATTACCAAAGATGGTTTAACAAATCAAAAATGATATCTAAGATCTATATACAGCCTAGGTCTAAAATAAATATACAACACCAAGTAATATAGAGCTAATTTATGATGATCATAGATAAATCTAGAAATTTCATGGTAAAATAAAATAAAACCTCATGTATTGGTCTGAACGCTCCAACATAAAAATGAGAACGAAGAAGTCTAAATCTAACCATTAATGAATAATTATTAATGCTTCACTTTTCCATAGATCAACTAGAATCTTATCCACCCTAAGACTACAAAGTAGTCTAGATAATCATTAAATTCACCATTTTCTCTCTAATCATTATGACTAATTAGATATAATATCTAATTTAGAATTCAGATCTAGATCTCTAGAATTAGATTAGATCTAGACATCAACAGTCAAGGTCTAGAATTCTAGATATCTAATAGAATAGTATAGTAAAGTGCGAAGTTCAAACAGCCCAGATTAGTAGAGAGGCTCGATTAGCACACGTTTTATTACTAAAACTTCTTTATTTGAATGTTTACAAAGGGACTGCTATTTAATACTGCGCACATTATTTCTTCAATTCCGACACATTTCGTTTTCCTTGAAATATCAATGTTCCTGGTGAGGTCAAACTCAAGAGGTGTTGAATTATTTTTTATACCTTTCAGTAGTCAATGGGTCTAGTGCTATTTTTAAGTCTAAAGACTCATCAGCTCAAAGAGACTTTATATTTGGCATATAGACACATAAGGAATATTCAGAATATTTATAATTCTAAAATGCAGATTAAATCAATATGAAAATCTAGTTTTCTAGATATAAATAGTAGAAGTAGAATAACAATTATTGGTTGACAAGTACTATACCACCAAGAAAAAAAAAAAAAAAGTGACATCATATCTACACACTTAGACGTTCAACACAGGAGAGCTTATAGTAGACTGATAAAGACTGTTGTGTCTAGCGGGAGCGATACTAGTGTATACAATTATTGATCGACTAGGTATGGTGAAGCCTGCTGTGTCTAATCATAGTCTAATGGGAGCTGGTGTCAAAAGTCAAGCCAATTACATCACTTGCATTGAGCTTGCCTGTTAGAAGAGAGTGGTCATGCGCTAGGTTTGGTCTCAAAGAATGTAGTAATCAGAAGAGGGCATGTTAGAAGAGTGGAGACACTGAGTAGAAAAGAGTATAGTATGAGATCACCTATCACTCTTCTTTCACTCTCATCCCTTCTAAATTTTATTTCTAGTGCAGCCAGCTAGATCTACATGTAACACTGTTGTGTCTAACAACCTTGGAGTGGCGTCAGTTATAAGACGTGAAAGGAAGTTGTGGAGCGTGGCAAAGGCTGGTGTTCTTGCGCTGGAGTAAAAAGAAAATGACTTCGTAGTGAAAAAGACTAAAATGTTTTAGATTTATATATTTTCTTTGATCAGCTTGAGCCTTCCATTAGCCTGATCGAACTTAACTGAGTGGAGGAAGGGTCCATCGAAAGAAGTACGCTTGTCGATACCCACTCTACATCTCTTTGTAGTCTTTTACCTCATATTTAATTTTAACTAAGCGAAGTGTTACATTTAAATCATAGATCTATCTATTTTATAGACGAAAGGATGAGGAATTCATAGATCTAGATACCATCAGTTTTTTCATGTCAGACTGTTAAGGCGTTATAAAATTCATAATACAAAATGGCTGCCATCAGGCTAAATTTGCTTGAACTTCATACTTAACATCTAGAACAGGGGTTCTCAACCTGTGGGTTGAGACCCCCTTGAGGGTGGGGTCGATTGAGGATTTGCCAGAGGTCACCTAAGATCATCAAAACTATGGATTGTTATTGTCTATTCTTCTATTGCTGTATCTGCGTGTGGTAGTGGGGGTCGTGTCAGAGTGGGGGGATTGTAAAAAGGGGTCGACAAGCTTAAAGAACCGCTGATCTAGAATATTCTAGAATACTCTAGATCTCCTTATTTCTAGTAGATATAGAATAATCTAGATTCTATAATAATTCATATTATTAGATCTATTTAATCTATATTATAGACCTACTTAAGCCTACTAGATCTAGATTATTCTAGATCTAAATTAGAATCTAGATAAATCTCGATTCTAAATCTAGACATACATCTCGATTCTATTTCTAAATTCTAGTCTCAAGTCTAGTCACTGTACTAGGCTTACTAGATCTGTTAACTTAATAGATCTAAGTATTCTAAGTGTTATGCATGGTCTAGATTTACTAATCTCTGGACTACTCTAAATTCCCTTATATAGATCTAGAATAATCTAGATCTAATATCTATCTATGACTATGATTTAGATTCTCTAGACTCACAAGTGTAGATAGGTCTAGAGTCTAGTAGATCTTTTTTTTTTTAATTTATATTATTATTAGATCTAATCATCTATTATTATTATTTTTTAACTTAAAATCTCGAACTACTAAGCCTAAGGCTCGTAATACTTGAGTAATACTAGACTAGAGTCTAGACTGTCACTAGAGACTAGAGTAGAGACAGTAGAGTGACTAGACTCCAGGTAGTCTCTTATCTTAGTCACTGCCTCTAGTTCTACTCTAGTAATAGTGTTAACTTCACGGATAAATATTAAATAAAAGAAGTGCCACTTTACAAGATCTAGATTTGATCCAGATTTCGATCTAGATCTAGAGTTTACAGTCTAACTTCTTGGTATATAAGAATAGACCTAGATCTATGTCAGCTTTTAAGAAATTGCCGCGTTGGAAGATGGCCGACCAAGTGTTAGACAAGCGGCAAACGAGTAAACAGATGAAATAGCGAGTGCCCTTCTTCAAAAAACTTCTTGTTATCCAGGCATATCTCGACTAAGCACGTGCATTATCATAAATTAAAATAGATTAAATATCTTCAGTAAGAGAAAATTTATATAGGTATTATGGATCTAAATATATTAATCTTTAGTAATAAAAATATGAACAATTATAATTGATCTTACGGTATCGGCTGTTTTTCTACTTTGCTGTAGTTGTGAAAAGACGCCAACAGTTGTAGCCAGATGGATTGAAAGTGGGTCGTAATGTCCAAATTAGCCAATCAACGCCTTGCACTCTACCAAAACAGATATTCGACGAATCGGAAGCCTTTTTGCAATATAGCATCGCAAGAGCTCGCGCCAAGACTGTATGTTTTTATTGGTAGACTAGTCCAGTTCAACTCAACGCCTAAATTTAGTCGAAAATGCGGGTCAAAAAAGGGGGAAAACTCGAGAAACAACAAAACTGGCGCAATCTAGACCTAGACTTATATGCCCGGGTTTGATAGTTCTACGGGCGGAATATAGCTTAGGCTTTCTAGTTTACAAAGAAAAATAATATAGATCTAGGTCAATCACTCCAATATACGATTTTTTTTTAACAAGTTGATCGCTTGTCATTGTCTGGAAATGTGCAGTGGACGTCCGATGGTCTCAGGTTCGAACCGGGCTAGGATGCAATAATCCCCAGGAACATCCGAAACATGCAAAAATAAATCGATTGTTCTTTCTGCCAGTTTCTGAACATTTTGTGCTTCCGTGTAGATCTGCATCATCTAGAGCCAAATATTTTATTTTAAAAATATTTTTCTAATGACTGTCCATTACTACTCTACGAGCTCTAAAGTTTTGTAGCCTATATCTAACCCTCGGCTGGGTTGCGGTTATATACAAAAAAAAATGGGAGCGCCTTCGGGAGTCAACCCTGACGAAATATCTAATATTATATTATAAACTAGCCTACAGACGTAGCCTAGCTTCTTAACAGGTTTAGTCGTAATGAAATAGTAGGCCTACTTTAGATGGTAAAGACCTCATACAGATAGGCCAATTCAACAATCTCGAAAAACAAAAATCTATATTTGGTGTTATTAACTCATCTCATCTCTACCTGTGGTTCCTTCTGGGGCATAGGCAACCAACCAGCTTCCTAGATGCGTCTCGGCTCTGGGCGAGTCTCTCCGTCCCCACGTCCGTGATCCATATGCGATTCCCATCTCTCTGACTCCGCTTCGACAGCATCAAGGCTACTCCCCGAGTGTGTGTAGCCTCTTGCTCATGTCCTGAGTAAAAAAAAACAGTCAGTCTTTTCTGCCTGGAACCAGTCCCTCTTGATTCACTGATTCCTAAGATTTTTGTACCATTTTCATCTTAGATGCCACTTGCGCTGTCTTCCCAGTCTCATATATGGTCCGGAGTTCCATGTACCGATGGTGGTATAGCGCCGACAAAATAGCGCGAAATTTCCCGACAAAATAGCGCGGACTTATATATGATGTGTATAAAAGTACCAGATTATTAGTAATTTAATGTCATGGGCATCATTTTTGTTGATGTCTCTATCTTTTTCAATATTAAAACATCTGAAATTATGCAATATTTGCAGAGAACGAGAATACTTTAAAATTTATATCCATAGACCATAGACATAAATAAATATAGACTGGAAATAGGAAGTTATTTTTATTTGGGGGAAGTCAAATATGTTTTATGTACTATATCTATGTGGAAAAAAAATGGCGGCAATTGAGCTATAAATTCTAGGACTAACATTTCAGCCAATATATAATTATGATCTTTAGTTTTGAAAAGTACAAAACTGCCATATTCCCAATATTTTGCCTTTGTTTAATAATCATAGACATAGGCAAATATATATAGGTTTGTGATGTGGATCTATGTTTGTTGACATGGCTTCTTTATTAATGAATGGCGGTCGTCTTATCGATTCAAATTGTTATCTACGATATCTAAAGTATTCTTTCAAAATGACTAAAATAAATTTTTTATGCACTATTTTGTCCGCGCTTTTTTGACGGGGTACCCTTAACCGCTGTTAGGTGTTTCTGTAGCTAGCGGTTTTTCTATGTAGGGTAGGGTAGCTAGCCCTACGCCTAAACCTCCTCCTTTCTCAGCCGGGCTTGGGACCGTCCTAAGTTGGGTTTTGTTAGCTGCTTTTGTTTATTTCGACTGTTGTCTAGATCTAAATGGTAAAAATGTTTAGAATTAGGTGTATTTGTTGCAGCCAACAGGGGTAGATCTTTTTTTTCCCTATTATTAAAAGAAAGTGCAAGTAAAATAATTAGTTATCAGTAATTAATTGATTAATTCTTTTTATTATTTAATATCAAAAAGGGAAATTAATCCTTCAGTATTAAAATATACGGCTAAAAATGTAGGGCTTTGTCCCATTAGATAATTGTACACGTTATTTCTAACACACCAATTCTCGGATCAAGTTGAAACTTTAGACAATTATTTATTGTGGAGACACAAACTCAAAATCGACCCCCGAAGTGGTCCACCCAGGCAGATAAAAAGGCAGGTTTCAATATTTTCAGAAAACACTGAACCATAATCTTCAAGTACAAAAACAAAATTTAATACTATACTCATAAAGACAAAAAGATAAAGGCACATTCCCCGTTCCATATGCTAGTACAAATCTGTACAAATGCTCTTTCTTCTTCTTGCATAAATGATTTAAAAATGAGATTTTTCGGTTTTAGAAAAGAAAAAAGTAGTCGTTGCATCAGAACTTTGAATGGACTAAAATATTGTGATGTCGGATTCTCACTATCTTTTCTAGTTTACGAGATCTTTACGGGACAGACATTCCACACAAAACTAATAGCGTCTTTTCCCCTTTCAGGGGCCTCTAATAAAAACACATTAGCCAATTATTCAATGAATTATTGGTAATTAATTATTTTGTTTAATATCGAAAAAGGGAAATACGGTATACATTACTGAGATATATAGTTGCAAATGTGCAGTTATAGAAACCTTTTTTTAAAAGTATTTTTCATATTTTGCTTGTTTTCTTTTTTTGTGTCAATCAACGCACAATGCGGTACAATGAACCTAATAGAGAAATATGCGAAAATAGACTGCGCAGTTCATCTCAGCTACTGTTCTAGTCGGTGACCCGACAAAATAGCGCGGTCAAAATAGCGCAGACAAACTAGCGCCGATAAAACAGCGCGGACTTACATATGAAGTCTATAAAAAAATACCGAATTTTAGTAAGTAAAAATCCTGGGCAGCATTTTTCATTGATACCTCTGTCTTCTTCAATTAATAGAGCTAAAAGTATGCCATATTTGCAGAGAGTATGCCTACTTTAAAAATGTTCTCATTCTCCTTTTTCACCAATGCATATAACTTGCTAAAATAAAATATGTTTTTTTATTTCCTTACTTCGTTTAAGGGTCAGGTATATAGTGATATGTGTGTTACACATGTGTGTTATAGTACAATAGTATGGCTTTGTCCTAATTGATCGTTCATTGTCTATAGAAATCTATATGGCAATAAAGTGTCAACATTAATCGAGACCGAAAGATAAAGAACACTTAGATTTAAGCAAAAGAGATTCTGCTGTTCTTAAATCTTCACCGTACTCCCGATTTCGCGCAAGAACTGCAAAAGAAAGTATTCAGACTGCGCGTGCAGCTGATAGATTTTTTTTTTATCACAGTCACCTTCATCGTCCCTTAGTCTGTTAATCCATTCGGGCATTAACACATGATCTGCCGACCGTCTTTTTAATTCTTTTACCTTAAATAGAATCAAATGACAAGCCCGTCCATTAATTAATAGGCCTATATTCTCTTCCCATCGCTTTCTCTGCCTGCCTCATCTTCTTTTCGTTGGCTCCCTGAAAGCATGTTTTTGCAAGCCCCGAGGACCTTGTGATATAATGATACAATTTTAGTTCGCTTTTTTTTTTGACAGTAGTCAGCAGGTCACCGTGAGGCCTAATTGCTATTGTGATCCTGTTTCTAATCACCTCATTTATGATGCGGCCTTTAAATGTGATACCTTGTAGCCTTCTATGGCATCTCAAGTCCAGGGTTCTCATAGCTAATTCTGCAGTAATTGGCCAAGATTTGCAAGCGTAAGACTACAAGAATGTGACAATGACCAAAAAGCGCATCAGTCTGATTCTAGTGTCGATGGCTATGCCTTTGTTTCCAGATTTTTAAAAAGCTTTGCAAGTTATACCAAGGACTGTGCAATGCCGGCCAGTAGTTCAGGTCTCGTTCTGTTGTCTTAAACGATAGCTCCGAGGAATTTAAAATGTCTGGTACTTGCCAGCTTTCGACGCCAATACTGGTCAAAACCCTGTTGGCTATTGGTTATATTTAGTGTTTTTTTTTCGGCATTGATTAAAATACATAACATATATGCTGCAGAATGTAAAAGTCTTGTCTATGCGGATCAACAAGTCAGCTAGCATCCTCCGCTGACCTTGCCAGAGACCACTTGGCCCTTTCAGACCATCCATGTCATCCACAAAGCACAAGTTAGTAATTGATTTTCCGCCAATGTAGGCCTGACCTCACCACCTCTCAAGAACATCCCCCCACCATCTTTTCAGGGCAGATATTGATATGTGCAAGTGAAAGGAGGCAGCCTTGTCTTACTCCAAATGTTCCCAATGTTATTGCACAGTGTAGGCCTACAACAAAATCTCACTCATTGGAACAAACAAGAGGTGCTTGGACGTGTGCATGCGCTTCTGACTATCGTCACGATGGTCGCAGTTCCCGACCATTTCATTTCAAACTAAAATCAGGAGGCCGGAATGATAGACATTTAAAATTACATTGGCGCATGCCCTGAACCTACACATCAAAATGGCAGACACTGATACACAGGTGAAAGGAAACATAGATCAGTTTAACCCTACTGATTGGAAAGCGGTGTCCTTAACTTATGTTGAGTACCCTAAAGGTATTACGCATAGACCTAATATTTTTGTGGATTATAATACCTAAATTTAATAGATCTAGATTCTAGTCTAGGAGAATTATCGGGTAATACTTGGAGTTATCATCGCCACAAGACGTGACAAGACTTCAAACTTCGTCAGTGACCAGTCCAAGACCGCCAAGAGACTTGAAGTTGAAGAGACTCAGACTTCAAAGTTCAAGAGTCAAGACTAAGACTTTACTTTACTAGAATCCAAGATTGCAAGTGTCCAGACTCCAAGAGAGAGTGATTGATCATGACTGATTCTGACTGTCACTGAACTTCAACTGTAACCTGTGACTGTGACGCCTGCCCTATGGCTGTGTCAGTGAAGTAACACTGTAACTGTAACAGTTAAACAGAAGTTGAGCTTGAAGTGATGATGACTGACACATAGTCTAGTTATTATTTATATTATAAGTGTACATTGACATCAGTCTTCATTAGCAGAGTAGTTAGAATAATATCATATGACATATGAAAGTAGATTTAAGTAGATCTAGAATAATCTAGATCTATATCATTGTCATTAGTATATCTGTGACTGACTCACACTGACTCTGACTGATGAGGTGTGAGCCACGAGTTCAAATTGTTTTTTTTTTTAATGCTTATTAAATTATAAAACTAAAACTAGTAAAACCCACCCCTGATGAGGCTGAGTGATTTGTTTAGAAATTTTAGATCTCTATTATTATTTAAATAAATCTCTTCTCCCACCCCACCCCATTTTTTTACCCATTTTCCCAACTGGTCCTGATAAAGTGATAGGATCGCAGTAGAGTAGATCTATACTTTTTTACTTGATAACTGATAAGACTAGATCTATATTGAGAAAGTACTAAAAGCATGAAATAGTCTAATTAATAGTGCTAAACAAAAAACCAATTGGTAAAATATTATTATTAATTACACAGATTTATTGATGCTGGTCTAGATCATTACTAATTAAATTACATGACTGATGGACTGATCCAAACTAATTGATACTAACAATTATTTTACACTTCAACAGACTTTTTATATATTTTTTTTAAAACTATTTTTTTATGTTTTCGTTTAGTTCTGCAATTTCTTTCCGATTCCAATGATATTTAAGAAATAATTTTCCTCGACAGGTGACTTTCTGGGGTTTATCTTGGCATGGTTTAGCTTACTCCCTTTCATTTTGATTGTAAGCTTCATAACTATGATCCTTCTAAGAAGAGATCTACACACAGTAAGTCCACATTTTATTTATTAATAGTGTTTAATTTAGTTGGGAGGTACGGTGGCTAAGCTGTACAGCACTTGGCTCAGGGTTAGGATTGTATTCACATGTCCATTGGTCATAAACACCAATTTTTATGCTTCAGTAATTCTATGGGATATTATTTCTTAAACTCTCTGTATGAAACATGTTTAGAAATTTGTTTTAAAGTTTCTATTAGAGGCGTGGCGGCTGAGTCCTTAAGCGCTTGGCTTCCAAACTGAGGGAGGTCCCTGGGTCGAATCGTGGTGAAGACTGAGTTCAACCAGCTCCAATGGGTACCTGACATTAGGGCGTTGTGCTGGCCATGACACCCTCATTAACCGTAGACCACAGAAACAGATGACCTTTATATCATCTGCCCTAAAGACCACAAGGTCTGAAAGGGGAACTAATTAGTTGGCCTATATTGAATATTTCCTTTAAAATTTTTCATTTTTCCTATTTAGCATTGGTCCAGACTTCATCTAATAGCTTATATATTATCTATTGTATGATATCACATGCCTCTCGTTTTATTTTTCGTATTATTGTGACATTGCCTACTTTGCTAGACTGTGTTATAAAACATAATATATATATATAGCAATCCCTTAGTACTTTAGTAGTTCATGTTTTGGGCATTCCCTACTTTCCATTGTCTTTCCAAAGGGGCTTATAGCTGCTATATTGAAGATGTTGAGAAAAAGTAAATCATGAAAGATGAATAGTCAAAATATTTCATTATTAGTCAGCCAAAAAGAGAGCACAAACCTTTACTATTTCCTTTTCAAATTCTTTTCCTCTTTTTTCCAGTTCATTTTTAAAAAAAAAATTAATTTGAATAATGTAGTAGACCCTATGCATAATAATTTTGGCATTAGAATAGGTGTGTAAATTTAAGTATTGTTTTTTAAAATTTTGTACTGTTAAGTTATTAGACTAGGTGCCTAAAAATATCATTTTCTTATTGTGTGCAAAGTATTGAAAAAATTATTTACATGTATTGGACTAGGCCTGTAGGTGACAAATTAAATGTCATTTGTAAGTTTGTCTTATGCACAGTAACGTATCAGGGTGTTGTTTACTTACGCTAAATCACAACTTAGAAATTACTTTTTAAAGAAACCAGCATGATAGTTACAGCTTGTAAGAATTAAAGAATGACTGCTTCATGCTAGGGGTTGGTTTATTAAAGTCCAAATACTTGTTGAATACAATAAAAAATATTTTTCCTCTACTTCACAGTAATTCATTTTTCACTGGCGTTCTTGCCCCTCCCCCCCCCCTTCCCATATTCACTGTAATAGGTTCAAGTTAGTTTGAAAATGAGTGCTTTGTGGTTTGCTAAATGGTGAAATACTTTACTACCAAAATGGGAGACTTGAACTTAAATCTCTATGGAGACTGACTTGTCAAATAGTCCATTCATAACATTTACACAACATTTTGTGGGATATAATAAGTGCAGTCAATTATTGTGCAATGGCCTCATGACATATTTCTTTGTCATGGAAACAGTCATACAAATACATATAAACTCTCTGCAGTACTAGAACAAGAATCTCAAGTTCTTGATTAAAAAAGAAATCTTAATGTTTGGTATGAAATGTTAAATCTATGTTTGGCTTATGCCAGGGCATCCATTGGTAAAATCATTGGCAAAAAACAAACCCCAGTTGGGCAGTTGTTTGAGACAAACATCTATAAAAAAGCTATCAAGATCCTCGAAATAAAGAATCACCCTTTGTGTCAGGATTTTGTGATTTTACCATCACAAAAGAAATACAAGACACCGATAGCAAAGACAAACAGACACAAACACTCTTTAGTTCCCCTGGCAATCAAATCATTAAAAAAGAACAATCTGGTATAAACTTTGTCACATGTAAATTATGAGTGAGTCTGGTGTGAATGTACAATTTGGTTTCTTATTGTTATTATGTTTTTTGTTTGGTGTAATGCACAAATTGTAAGACAAATTTCCATACGGACAATAAAGATTATTATTATTATTTCTTCTAATTTCAGGCAGCATTTTTTGCAGGTTTACTTGTGAATGAACTAATCAATATTGCTATTAAACATATAGTACAAGAATCTAGACCAGTAAGAGGTAATCTTGCACCTTCTTATAATTAATGTAATTTCTTTTAATAACGTCTCAAAAAGTCATTACATATATTTCCATTCAATCGAATGTTAATAAAGTTTCGGTAGATGTTTTTAAAATGAGCTGTGTCTAAGTTTGGACAAAGTGTCAAAGGGCATAAAAAATATATATAGTAGATTAAGTAATCTCTCTAACTGGAACCTTGTGGAGGGTGAAAGGACATGTGGTAATGCTATGGTGAACCAATTTTGGGGACTATTATATATGTACACAGTAGTGCTATTTACTAGGGGTTTTGGCTGATTTTCTACTTTCTTTTGGCTTTGAAATCTATATATAAGGTCACATTTCTCTTTGAAAATCTTGTACATTATAGTTTTAATTGAAAGCAAATGCATTATTAATTATTGTTTACTCTGAAATAACAACACTCAATCTGATTTAATGTTCCATAATTTGTTACTAATTAGGATTTATTTATTTATTTCTCTTAGTGTGAAACAGAAACATAATATCTTAATACTATACTTCAATACCATGTCATAGGCAATAATCACATCTTATCCACAAAGAGTTATTGTTTGAACCAGTGTTTTGTTTTTTTTTTGTTTTTTTTTTGTAAAAAAAAAATAAGTGCCGGTACTCAATGATGGATTGCCTAACTTTTAATACTAATAAAATTAATAATAAACATTGAAATGCAAGAAAAGTAAAAAATTTTTACCCACACTGAAAGGTGCTGGTACATCGTACTGGTGCATACCATCACAAAAGAAGCACTGGTTTGAACTATTAAATTAAGAATGTTCATGTATAAACAATAATCACATCTTATCCACAAAGAGTTATTGTTTAAACCAGTGTTTTTTTTTTTTTTTTTTTTTTTTTTTTGTAAAAAAAAATAAGTGCCGGTACTCAATGATGGATTGCCTAACTTTTAACTACTAATAAAATTAATAATAAACGTTGAAATGCAAGAAAAGTAAAAATTTTTTACCCACACTGAAAGGTGCTGGTACATCGTACTGGTGCATGCCATCACAAAAGAAGCACTGGTTTGAACTATTAAATTAAGAATGTTCATGTATAAACTTCAGCTTTGATCAGCTTAGTTCATAAAATGCGAGATATTAATTTTTTTCTTTTTGGTGTACGAACTGTTATGTTTGAAAAGACTTCTTAAATTACAAGTACAATATTGCAGTACATTTAAAGGTTTATTTATGGATATTTTAAATTGCTTTTATTAAGCTGTTCTTAAAATTGCTGAAAAATTAAATGAATTTAGCTAGAAGCTGTTTTTTTTTTAAGGTCGTGAAAACTTGTACACAGAATATGGTATGCCTTCCAGCCATACCCAGTTTATGTGGTTTTTTGCCTCATATTTTGCTTTATTTCTTTTGTTTAGGTAAGTAAATAATTTCTCTCATTACAAGGCTTATTAAATATAAACTCACTGTCTGTCTGTAAAAAGTTTGTACACGTTATTTCTCTAACATCCAATCAAGCTGAAATTAACCAATTAGCTAATTAACTATTGGTAATTTTATTTTGTTTGGTATCTTGAACAAGGGAAAGAAATTGTACTTGACATGTGGTAGTATAAGCTGAATTAGTGCCCTTGAGAACTCTTGAACCCTGAGTGAACATTTTTGTTTATGCATTTAAAAAACGATCATGTCAACATTCATCAAGATACCCCCCTTTTCCAACTGGTCCAGACAAATGATAGGATCATTGCGCATTGAGAAAGCTAAAAGCTGAACAAAAACAAATACAGATTTATTATGTCAAGTCTGTCAAAAGTACAATTCCATGGCTGATCCAAACTAATTGAAACAATTTCACGTAATATAAACTTTTTTTTTTTTTTAAGTATTATTTGTTTTTATTGATTTTGCTGTCAAGTTGTTTTTTTCAGAAAGAAACAACTATTCCAAAGCACCAATTAACTCTCCTTTCTATTAATAATATATTGTAAGTTAAAGAATTGAACAATTTTTGTTTGTTTCATGAAACCATATTTTGTTTTCATTGTCTGCAGTTGTGTCATTTTTTCCTCCTAGGTTGTATAAAAACTATTCTCTTATAGAGGATGTTTGGAAATATGTTTGTGCTGGACTGGGTGTTTTATGTGCAATTTTAGTGTCTTGGAGCAGGTAAATTATTATTATCTCAAGTATGTTGTTGTGAGAAAAACAAAAAATTAGATCCATTACTTAACTTTGAGTAAGATGGAAGAGAAATAAGCTGTTGATTGTTCGCTTTAAGATGTAATGGGAAACAGTGTCTACAGTTTTGATCAATGTCATTAGGGTGGGTGGAATATTTGGAACAATTATGCCCAAACTATATTTGACCTGTGACATGGTGCTGTCTGGCGGATTGAAACTCCCCAACACCAAACTACAAGATGAAGACAGGAAGAAAAATAAAACCCTTTAAAAGGAATTGTCTGTCAATTCAGAAGACAGGAAACATCAGATTTACAATGGGAACATGACAAATCATTCACAGACAAATTTCTCACCAACAAATTGTTCTATCTTATCTTCTTATATAATACAGACGTTACTTCAAAAAAGAAGATGATTACGTCATACGCATCATGCATTCAGTCATCCATATTAACCAATAACTTAAATTCTGCCAAGTCACTGGTTTTCCTGGCTAGCTCAGGCAACCCATTCCATGCTCTAATAGCACTAGGGAAGAAGGAGTATTTGTACAAATTTGTCCTAGCATATGGGACGAGGAATGTGCCTTTATTTTTGTCTTTCAGAGTATTTTATTAAATTTTGTTTTTGTATTTGAAGATTATGGTTCAGTGTTTTATGTATAATTGCTACTTTACTTTTGAGTCTTCTGTCCTGAAGGCTTTCTAAATTTAGTGATTTTACTAATGGTGTTACCCTAGTCAAATGTTAATATTCGTTTGTTATGAATCTCACTGCTCTATTTTGTGTTTGTTCCAGCTTCTTAATGTTTTCTTGAGTTGAGGGGTCCCACACGGTGGATGCATATTCCATTATTGGCCTAACCAAGGTTAAATAACATTTTAGTTGTATGTTCTTATTTGATTTATAGAAATTTCTTTTAATAAATCCTAATGCTTTGTTTGATTTTTTTATAGTTTCATCAATATGTGGATTCCATGACAGTTTTTCATTTATTATAACACCTAGGTATTTTGCGTTTTTAGTCTGTGTTACTGGTTTGCCATGAATAAGATAAGTGGAATTAATTTGTTTTAGTTTTTTTGTTACTCTTAACAACTGACATTTTTCTGGATGGAAAGACATGCTCCAATTTGATTCCCATTTCTGTAATTCATCTAATTCTTTTTGTAAAGTATCTGTGTCTTGTTTTGTTTTTATTGTTCTATATATTATGCAATCGTCTGCAAATAATCTGACTTTTATTCCTGAATTAATGCAATTTGGTAAATCATTTATGTAAATTAAAAATAGTAGTGGACCCAAGACTGTTCTCTGAGGTACACCTGAGTTTACTGTTATTGGTGTTGATTTAGAGCCATTTATTATTAGTTTGTTCTCTCCCTATCAGAAAATCTTTAATCCTCTGATGCAGTGGACCATTAATGCCGAAATATTTTCATTTTTTAAGCAAACTATGGTGGTGAACTTTGTCAAAAGCCTTGGAAAAATCTAGTAAGATAGCATCTATTTGTTCACTATTATCTAAACCTTTTGAAAAATCATCAATTAGTCCTATTAGTTGTGTTTCACATGATCTATATTTCCTAAAGCCATGTTGGTATGGGGTGAGGACATTATGTTTGTCTAAGTGGTTTATGATGTTGCTACATATTATGTGTTCTAGTATTTTACATGTGATGCTGGTGATACTGGTCTGTAGTTTCCTGGATCAGATTTTTCTTCTTTTTTAAATAGGGGGGTGACATTAGCTTCTTTCCAGTCCTTTGGTACTCTGCCCTGGTTAAGCGATGCCTGAAAGAGTATTTTGAACACTGGGGCTAGCTCATTGCTTAGTTCTTTGAGTAATCTAGCTGGAATACCATCAGGTCCAGACGCTTTATTTGGTTTGGTGTTGGCTAATAGTTTTTGAATTCCATTTTCTTGTACTACTAAATCTTCTATGTTGTCTACTTGGTTCAAATTAAGAAATATGTCTTTGTCTCCTGGGGCTGAGAATGCTGATGCAAAGTATTTGTTTAGGATGTTTGCTTTAGTTTCATTATCATTATGTTATGTTCATCTTTTAATGGCGCTATGCCTGTTGTTTCCATTTTCTTAGACTTAATGTATGACCATAGGTTTTTGTTGTTATCTTTAGATATTACATTGTTTATGTATTCACTATGCAGCTGTCTGCTTACTTTTTGGGTTAGGTGTTTAATTTTTATATACTTTTTGTACTCTTTCTGCCTTGGTTTCTTTAAATTTTCTATATAGGTTTTCCTTCTGTTTACAAAGCTTCTTTAGTCTATTATTAAACCAGCATTTATTTATTTTGTTTGATGTGTATTTAGTTGGTATATGATTTTCTATAATGCTTTTAAGATGGTTTTTAATGAAATTCCAGAGGTCATCGACTGGTTGGTTAATGTCTTTTTCTAATAAGAATGTTTGTTGAAAGTTTAATGCAGCTTGGTGTAGTTGTGTTAGGTTACATTTATTCCAGAGTAAGATTTTTCTTTTGGGTTTTGTATTGGCTACTGCTTTTATCTGACTGTATTTTTATGATCTCGTGGTCTGATTGACCAGGGATAATATCATAATCAACTACTAATCCAGGTCTGTTGGTTAAGAAGAGATCTAATGTGTTGTTTAATCTAGTTGGCTTTTAAATGATTTAATCTAAACTTAGGTTGTGTAAAGTTTCTATGAAAAGCTCATTTATGTCCTTAAGGTTTTGGTGTTTATCTATGGTTAGTGTTTTCCAATTTATATCAGGTAGGTTGAAGTCACCCATAATCCAAAAAACTGCATTTTTATTTGTCTCTTTAAGTGTAGTAATCTGATTACATAGTTCCTGCATGTATTCTAAACTAGAATTTGGTGGTCTGTAAATGCTGCCTATTATAAGGGATGTTGAGGTGGTATTAATTTTACAAAATGTAGATTCCATATTTTTTGAGTTAGGTAAGGTAATTTCTTCTGCTATAAGAGTGTTTTTTTATTGCTAAAAGAACTCCTCCATGATTATCAGCCCTATCTTTTCTAAAAATTTCATAATTACTATTGAAAATTTCTGCATTATAAATTTCAGGATCTAGCCAAGTTTCTGTTCCTGCAATTATGTCTGGTTTCTCACATTCTAATAAAATTTCTAAGTCCACTGTTTTGTTCCTAATGCTTTGAAAATTTATTACTAAGGTTTTAAGGTATTTTGGTATTACTTCTTTAGTTCTATGGACAAAGTATTAACAATGCGTCATTATCCAGTGAATGATTTGCTTGTGAACCATTGTCTGTGAATCCTAAACTTGTTTTCTTAGAAGCATTCTTCTTCTTTGTTCTCTTGGAAACATTGAAAGTTGGGGTGTTGAATAGATTCAACAAGGCTGCTGTTCATGAGTGCTTATGAATTTAAAGGTCTATATAGAAACTCTTTGGGTTTTTTTCTAACATGTTTTTGTTGTCCAACTACAGAATCTACTTAGGTTACCATACAATGAGTCAAGTACTAGTTGGTGTTCTACTAGGGAGCATACTAGGAGCTCTTTGGTTTCTCAATGTTCACTTTTTGTTGACGCCACTGTTTCCGTTACTAGCTAGCAGGTAAGGTTAACACTAAAAAAAAATGGAAGATCGAACCTCATTGCTTAATTTTTACCCTATACGCATTCATTAGTCTGTCTTTCTGAGCAAAGGAAGTGTTAGTATGAATAGTGTGACTGTTTGGAAGTGCTGATCGCTTTGCTTTTGATATGAACTTTTTATAGTTGACTGAGATGTATGTGTTTTAAAAGAGGTGTTAAAAAACAAATAGGATTTGCAGCTTGGATTGTGTAGAAAAAGGAAGGGATCCCATAATGCTTAATCCACTTAATCTCCTACTGTGGTAGGATTAGATCTAAATTTAAAAAAAAATATTTTTTTTTTCCTTTAGAATTTTATTAAAATTCAGAGCTACCTCTCTTTGCTTAGGGTATATGAGTATTTTTTTAAACCAGAAATCAGAACTAGTGGGTTAAAATGAAGTGATCCCATAATCCATAAAAAAACAACTTTTGATGAACTGGTTTTTAAATAGCATGGACCAAGTATAATGTATTAATGATTTAAGATTGATATTCACATGAAAATTGTAATTCACAATGTTTCCTCTTCTATTCTGTCAGTCTTATTGGAGAATTGTTTATGCTAAGAGACTCCACATTGATACCACATGTGTTGTGGTTTGAATATACTTCCTCAAGAAGTGAAGCACGGTAGGTTCAAAAGATCAATTTGAAGTTTATATATCCCACCAAAAAAGAAAAGACCTTGTGATCTATGAGGGCAGATGATACATTCACATGCTTTTCGGCCAATGGTTTATAAGCGTCAACGTGACCAACTGACTTTACTTCCCTAACATGTGTCATACCCATAAGAGTTTCGTGGACTCACAGGCGTCCTAAAAATCGCGACGTTCAAAATCTGAGTTTTGAGATTTGAACTTAAGACCCCCGTTTAGTGGCCAGCTGCTTTAGCATTCTGCCACCAACATTAATATCCTTGTGATTAAATAAATGTACAAAAATGTGAAGAAAAATAGGAACTTTTCACAAGCCATAATAAACATTTATTTTTTGGTATTTTTAATTCACTGAAGCATGATTTATATATATTAAGGTGATTTCAACACTTATAAAATAGTCTCATTGATTTTTACGTAATACAGAATTCATAATGTCTTAAGATAAGATTGAGTATGTTTCATGAATATTGAATGTGTTTCAATAAATATCTTGGCAAGAATTTTTCACACCACACATTAAAAAGTATTTTTATGCAAGTGTTTGATAAATATATAATGTTTACATCAAGAGCTTAGTATTGAAATATATTTCTGTAAATAGCCAAAATTAAATAAATAAAAAGCCCATTCGCAAACACCACAATAGCCACCACCACCCCCCCCCCTTTCCAAAATATACAAGTAAGTTGTTTTTTTTTAATCTCAGGTCTTATTTTCAACCTAAAAAATGTAATGCTATCCCATCGCAAGAAAATAAATATTTTATATTCTAAATTTGTGTAATTATATCTATGAAATTTAATACAATATGTTCTCAGCAGTTTCTGTGTGTTTGAATCCTTATGAAGTAAAATCTTGATAAATGCCCATTGTAATAATCTTTCTTGATGAATCTTACACACACAAAAATGCATATTTTTTTCCTAAGACTAGGTTTAAACTCCAGAACAAATGTGTGTATCAACTGCAGATTTTTCTGTTAGATATTATTTTATGCCCTTTGACACTTTGTCCAAACTTAGACACAGCTAATATCATTGCCACTCATTATTTTGAGATACAAAACTATTAAGTTTGTTATTTTTTTCTAGATCACCAATGTCACTAGACAGGGTTAAGAAAGATTTAAGTTACTAGCAAAACTTTTACTTTCCCAAACGGATATTAAGAACCAATTAATGTCTGGGTGGGTTAGGAAACACCCTCAAAAGCTGAGAAAGTATTCCAAAACCCTGTACATTTAGCTTTAAAAGCAAGAATCCTACGGTGAATTTTCTATTAAAAAACACAACAAAATTACTTTTCCTGAGGAATGAGATTATTTATTGGAGTAAAAAGCTCATTGGAATGTTTAAAAACAGAGCAGCTAAATTTGAAATTGATCCTTTGATTTGACCATGAAGCATTTACTTTCTCATCCCATCTTCTTTAAGAAATAAAATAAGCTTGCGTTTTTCTTGATTTATTAATCTCTTACTTAACTAAGCGCCTGTCGGCACTTGACTCTTGATCACCAGTAGTTGACCTGTTAACATCAGATACAAGTCATCTTGACTTAATATGCTCCATGTATGTCCAGATCTATCAATGAACTGTGAGTTTGTAACTTCTAAACAGACATATGTTTTCATTACATTGTAGGAGCCGCCAGAGGAAAATGTCTTCTAGAAAATCTCAATGATGGTACGCCTGGTGGAGAGGATGACGTCCTTTGCCTACACTTTAGTGGACTTAATGCTAAAACACACGAAATCTTCAACCCATTACTGTCTGTGATAGAACCCTGCATGGCCTGGGGGAGTCAAGCTGCTGTGTACTGCTTGAGAGAAATGTTTTCGTTTTGAACCAACCTCACATTTATAAACTGTTACCCGTCTTCTGTTTGATAGATGTCTTTTTAAGTCTAGTTTTATGTACAGAGCAGTCAATAGTATTGGGCATGAAAGGACTGGTGCAAGGTTGACAAAACAAAACAAAGTTTAGGAATTATTAGAACTATTATGCTTTCACCTTGGGTTGAGTAAACAATCTTTAGGAATTATTTTGCTATATATGTTTTACATTAAATAATAATTGGCACTATTTTCGTTAATGCATGCTTATACTTGACACAAGTGTAGGGGCAGCCCTAGAATATGGCACCTACAGCCAGTATTTTTTTTAAAACTGTTTACTTTGAGATCATCTTTCTTTACACCAGTACCAAGTTTTTTTTTTTTTTAAGCTTCACTGTATAAGGCATATAAATATTCAACTTCCAGTTATATTGAATAGTAATGTCTTGCTAAACAAGGATCTAAGCACGTTTGTGATTGTTTAAAAATAGATTATTGTGTCATCAAAGTTGAGTGTGAGGTATAACATTTAACAGTTTACATAGTAATCTTGTTTGTATTTTTTTTCTTTGTTGGGTGATGTATAGAAATATTCTTGTCATCAGTAGAAAGAATTCACTTGCAAGGAATGTGGTGAATGTTTTTTTGTGAATACTTTTTCTTTTTAAAGTTTTCTTGATATCAGGAACAATTTGAGGTGGATGGACTTGGGGGTGTCTTTAAAATCCTGAAGTTCAAAATTCTAGCCTTCAACTGGATTTTAATATAAGACTCCTCAGTTCAGTAGCCAGTGCTTCAGCACCAAGCCACTACACCCCCTGAAGTGGTATCTGTTAAAGTAAAGATTTGTTTCTTTCATATTAATTAACATAGTCTATGCTTTAGTCTGTTTCATTGATGTCTATGTTTTGATAAATGAAATAAATATCAGTGTTTGACTTGAGGTATTTCTATGTGCACCTTACGACCTGTGACCTCAGGGCTTGTGTAGACCCTATGACCTGTGACCTCAGGGTTTATGTTCACTTTAAGGAAGTATTTCTATTTTGTCAAAAGTCATGAGTGTAGCACATATATATATATATATTTTTTTTTTACATTTTTTTATCATTTGAATGTTTACATTTCATGATTGTAAAATCTGGGGTTGTTATATTGAAACAAAATGGTCTTAGTTCAACATAAAGACATGTTATGTTCTTACTTTAATGAACAGTTTTTTTGTTTTTTTTCAATATTTTAATCTGTCACCTGACAAAGAAAGTGTCTCATAATGTAGCTCTATTTATGTGGGGGTTTTTTTGCTTGCAAAATGTGTATTTCTTTATGCTCTTATCTTAGTCTGAGCTGATTCTGGATTGTGATTTACAGTTAAACTCTTTCATAGATATATTTTTTTAGATTTTTAAGCTGGCCAGCAGAATAAGACCAAGCATAAAAAAAAATTCTGGATTTATTATTATTATTATTTTTTTTTGTTAACACGATGAAAAAGATGTTTAATTGACACAAAAAATATTGCATGAAAAAGTAGGACTTCTTGGAAGAACCATCTGTAATGTGAAAGATAATTTAAAAGCTATCAAAATCTTTGTATCCACAAGGATAACTCACTAGGCTTAGTTCTGTGAAATCTAGGAGTGTACATCAAATGTAGGCCATAATCTTAATTGGGGAAATTTTAAATCTCTTAATTTTTCATTTGTAGGTAATAAAAGTTATTTATGATTTCTGAATTAATACTTGGACATAAAGAAAAATAGGTCTATTCTTTATTGCTATTTTTGTGTGTGTATTTGTGGATAACGCAATTGTTTCTAATTATTTTTAAAAAAAATTGTTTTTTTCATAATTTAAGATTTACAAGTGACAGCGGAAACTTTGATAGGCTCTTCGGAACTGTTTAGAAAAATGACGTGATCTAAGGGCAACATTTTTACATGATTCAAAGATTCATACACATTTCAAAGCATTAAAAATATATAGTTCATTTAACAGTAAAATTTCTGAAAGTAGGTTTTTAAAAGATGGTTGGATTTTAATTGCTGTCTACCAGCTACATGTAACTCAGTCCTACAGCTCCCTAACTTAAAAGCTTTAATTTCATCCGCAGCTACCAGGGAGGAAAAAAAAAGTGCGGCAGATTATCCGTTGGCTTGCTTTTGGGCAGATTCTAACCTTGCCAGACATTAGGGAAGCCTGAATCTGAATTGGGAAACTGGACTCTTATTTTCAACCGTACATAAGTTTGAGTACCCCAGTTTTTATTTTGAAGTGACCATTCACTTGCAAAGTTTAGTTGATGTCTTGTACTCACTTTTCATTTGTTTCAGTGCAAGATCTAGATGTCAGAAGAATAGTCCAGTCTGGTTTGTCATGGACTTACATTAGTGAAGGCTATTTCTTTAGAAGGATTGTTAATGATGATATATTACGCTGTCATGCTAAAAATACAACAAAAGAAACAACGCTATAACCCATATAAGCCAATGAAAGATTAAACCTGGAAAGTGACTTTGACTTAGTCTAAAATTTTAATGTACATTTGTTTTCAACATGTATTTCATGGTTCTGCTTCTAATTATAGAACAGAAATGATATTCCTGTTACAGATATCAATAGTTTAAAATCTATTTTGAATTTCATCCTTGATGGTGTTTTCTTTTTTTCTCAAGGATCTGTTTTTTAATGTATGTAATATTTGTTTTTGAGATGCGTTCACCATTTAAAAACATTATTTTGAAACAAAGTTCTATTTTTACTTATTTGTGTACATCAAGATTCAATTATTTTTTAAAACTTTTTGTTTGCGGCTACCTTTTGTTGGCTTTTTTCCCTCCAAGTGCTCATGTTGTTATCCCCCCCTTCCGTTCCTTCTATCTCCCCTTGTCTTATTTTAAAATATTTATCTCCAATATTATATATTATTTTGTTACCAGTACTTGACAACATCATTTTAAAAAATGAAACTGAAGAAATTTTGTACAAAAATGTTTGTAGTAACTGCATGGCAACCTTTGAGAAGAAGAATATTCTAAATTGTACAATTTCTTCAGCAACATTTGATCAGTATGGGGCTTGGTGGCTGAGTAGTAAAGCCCTTGGCTTCTGAACCAAGGGTGTTGAGTTTGAATCCTGGTGAAGACTGGGATTTAAGGACACACCTGAGTCCATCCAATTATAATGGGTACTGGACATACATCGGGAAGTAAAGGCAGTTGGTCATTGTGCTGGCCACATGACACCCTCGTTAACAGTTGACCATAGAAACAGATGAGGTTTACATCATCTGATGCCATTAATTGCTAGGTTTGAAAGGTTTGAACTCTACAAGAGATATAAATGGGTTAGCAAATAATGTCAGGAACTTATTCGGCTGACTAGACATCTTAGATAGATAAACGAATGGAGCAAATAAAGTTTTCATGGGACTGTTAAGTTAAACTCTTTTCTTTTAAAATATTCTGTGACCTTTTTTTTAAACTTTGTAAACAATTTGTTTTCTCATTGGGCCTAGACTGTTTCCAATCCTTCAGTCTTTTGTATAAACTATTTTTGTGATTGAGTTTTCTGGTATTTTTTGTGTACATTTTCACATCAAAATATCAGATCTCCAACAGATACTGTCACTGTACGCTATTGAAAAATGGTGCTCAAGACACATTCATTGAACTCATCTTGTTGAAGCCATTGAGTCTGGCATAATTCTAGACTTGAGATTTTCATCAGAATAATAGATTGGACTAATGCAAGATGAAAGGTTTTATTTGTGAAATACTTGTCTGCTATATCAAGGTTCAGAAGTTAAACATTGGTGAAAGCATTTTTTTTTAAAATTCACTATTTTATTATAAATTTGTGCTGGTCACATGACATTGTCTTGGATCATAAGCCACAGAGACGGGCCAACCATATTCTTTCTGCCAATAAATTGCTTGCTCTGGAAAGAGCTCTTTAACATGGGTGTCATCAGCAAAGTCAGTGACACAATTCATTATTACTTCTTTTTTTTTTTTTGAAGTTATTTTCTTTTGTCAAATCTGAAATGTTTACTTTCACTAAGTGTCAAAGCCACTGAGTAATGAAGACCTGAATGTCAGTAGAAGTAAGATCATTTCTTTCCCTTGCTAAATGTTTTATGGGGGTGTTGTTAAACCAGCCAATATGTCTGCGCTGGGTGTGGCAAAGTATGTAGGTCGCAGCTGGGGCCTGAAAATACTGCATTTCTCATTTATATTTGGTCTCAAGACATGCTTTATTATTAGGGTGAAAAAAAAAACAACTTAAATAGACCCCCCTGACAGACAATGGCTTTGTCTGCATCAGATGTGTAAAGTATGCAGGTTGCAACTGGGTTTGCATAGTCATGTGTAACACTGCACTCATTCTTAATAATCGAAGTCAAAGACATTGCCGTTAAACAAACTCATTCATCTCCCTTCAGGATCACAAATCCAGGTCTGAGGCTTTGAGTAGAGATTGATTTGATTGATAGAGCCACCATTTCTTGATTCTCGGTACAGATCAAGTGTTGTATTATTGAAGTTTGTCTTCTGGGTGAACATAGAAATGGCGTAGCATCTAAAAACTAAAATAGAAAAGATGTTCTTTTTTTTAAACTTGTATCCATCTCCCCACCCCCCCCCCCACCCCAAAAAAAACAACAACAAACCTTTCAGCGCTATCAAAGGCTTAGATTTCTTTGTCTTATAAAGGTCATCTTTTGTTAGTATTGCTTGTAATGTTTGTTGAAGGTCTTAAACATGTGGAGGGTAAACTGTCTTTCTTTAGGGAAAAATAATTTTTAACTTTCAGTTTAGATTAGAGGAGCTGTGACGTGTAGATTTACAGCTGCCCACTTACTTTAAAAGCCTCATCAAAAGAATCGTATGGTCAAGAGCCGTCCTTAGGTTTATAAGGACTGCAATCCACAATGTCATCTGCGACACTGACCAGTGCTGTCTATCAACCAAATCCTAATTAGCTCTTTAGGAGTTCTCATGTTACAAATCACTTGATTGTAATAAAGCATAGAGCTCTGTTACAATATATTTGATGGTAACAAAGCATAGAGCTCTAATATTACAAATCACTTGATTGTAACCAAGCATAGTCAGATACAACATATTAAAGCTGCAGTTGTGTATGTATTTGTAGCACATCAACATTTTTTAAAAAATATCAAATCCGTATATGACAGAAGCCATTCTCTTCACATGATGGGAGATTTTCTTTTTCTTTCTGGTTAATGGCCAAGTGGCTCAATGACTTCAATACCTTTAGTCATCAAATACAAATAGCTTTTTTCACTAGGTTACTTAAAAATTGAACATTTGTCAGCTTTTAAAGTTACCTTAGCAGTCTACTCTTGTACTATAAATAATAATAATCATTTTTTGTTTTCATGCAATGTTTTCTCAACATTATTCCAGAGTTTCAAATGTTATTTCTGTATGCGTTTTGTTTTAGATTTGCTTGATTGGTCTAAGATCAGACAGTGTGACTGAATACTTGGATGATCGGTGAGCATTAATTGTAAGATAAGATCATTTTTATTGGTCCAATCAAATGGAAATTCAGTTTGACTACAATTGACAACCTCAGCGTAACAAGTGTAACAATAACAATATAGATCCTTGGATGATTTGTGAGCATAAATTGTTACAGCATGTGGGATGAGATTACTAGAAAACATCATTTGTAAGGAAGGATCATGGTCTGAACATATTTTCTGCCATTCAACCCATCTATTTAGTGCCATTTTATCCTCCCTGTTAAAGCATCAGCTTGCTGGAAAGGAATGCACCTGCCAGTTGACGCTACCCCTCGTTAATCTTCTGGCCACATTTTTGTTTCAAAACTCGTGTGTCGAAGAGCTATTTAAATTATTTAATTATTTCATCTTGTGTACAGAACTTTGTCGACCTAATTTTCTTTCATTGATTGCTTCCAAATTTTATTTTTTTTAATCACGTGAAAATGCCCATACTAATTAACTCCCAAAATCATAATATCCATTATGAAGACTTGATGTAAAAAAAGGGGGGGGGGGGAAATCGTGGTTGTATGGTAAAGGGCTTGACTTCTTAACCAGAGTCTCTAGTTTGAATCCTGATGAACACTGTGTTTAAACTTCAAGTTTGTGTTAGTGTGCCCCGAGTCCAGCCAGCTCTAATGTGGAAGTAAAAATTGTTTGGTTGTTGTGCTGACCACATGATAGCCTCATTAACTGTCGGCCATAGAAACATGAGTTTCACATCATCTTCCCCCATAGAGTGCAATGTTTTTAAGGGGTAGAATTTAATTTCAACTCTTGCATTGTCATTCAAACATTTGGACACTTTATATCAAGGTGTCATTGAACCATCATTGCTAGCTGTGTACATTTTTTATTGGAATGTTTTTTTTTTTAAATTTTGTTGTTTTTTTTTAAAATTTATTTTGAATGCTAAAAGTTAATGGATTAAACAATTTTGAGTGTTTAGATGCAATTGCCAGTAAAGGTTTGGATCTTTGTAATTGTTAAGTTTTTTTTTTGATTGAGTGTACACAGTTTTGTGGTCTTAGATCATCAATAAAACATTTCATTCAAATTTGAAACTGTGACTGTAAAGATGAAGGGATCTATCACAATACGCACAATATTAAAATAAATAAATATATAGAGAGATGATATAATATGTATATAGTGATTAAATTTAACTTAATCTATTTTTACTTCTTTCGTATGTATGTAGTATGTGTTTCTAAATCTACTGACTTGCTAATTGTGTTTCTTAATCCAGTGACTTGCTAATACTTTCAGCCTGCCTTAGGTATAGGCAAACTAGGCAGCCGCCTAGGGTCTCCCATTGATGGGGGCCATGCACAGGACTCTTAAAATTTTTTTTAGAGAAGAAATAGTAAAACTTGTGCCCCAATGTTTTTGTTGGCGTCACTAGGTTGTAAGTAAATTTTGTAAGCAGAATTTTATTTTTTTGATGTTTCTTTATTATTTCTATTTCATTTCGGGCCTCCAGATTCACTTCACCTAAGCCTCCAATTATCTTAGGCCGGCCCTGTTTTCAGTATTCCTCTCGCACCCCCCCCCCCCCCCCCCCCCACTGCATTTTGTAAGAGTGTTGGTGCAGATACTGATATTGATGCATCTCTTCAGCTCAGCCTTTCGTTGTCTCCTGTTCTCTTAATCCATGTATTTTTATCTTGATCCCATTTTTACATTGATCCATAGTGTATCTCGACTCCATTGCTTTTTAAATGATCCCTGTGACCATCATGATCCTATTTTAGATAATGTTAAATGTAACATAATGTTTTGGTAAAAGAATTAAAAAAAAAAACTGCCAGTACCTGTATGCAGAGATTAGCTCTTCAGCAAGTAGAAACTGCACATATTGTTTCAAAATACAGTTGACTCTTCTTAGTCCCATGCTTTATAATCGGACACACACCCAGTAATCCCATGTGGCGCAAACGCAATTTCATTTCATTGATGTATACTGTATTATATAGGGTATATTTTTGGAATATAGGTGGGCTTTAATTTAGTACAGTATGTGCTAGATGAAATTGTTTTGTATTTTTTAGATCTATAAATTTTTTTGGGTTTATTTTTTTTACCATAGAAAAACTGAGAATATTTTATTACATCGTAAACTGAATTTTCTGGACATACGGTTAAATGCTTTGAATTATAGCTTTGGTAATTCGCTTTGCAAATCCAAATTTTTCAACAATCGGACACAATTGAAATTAGCTTGTACTTTTTTCGGTGTGTAGATACAAAAATTTATTGTGGGTGAAAAATGGGCAAATTTTTTTTTATTACATAGAATAATAGTTTCTGTACTTTTTTATATGTGTGATGACCTCAGTAAAGGCCATCATGCAAGAACGAGGATCCTTCAATATTTGTTTGAGATAACATATAGGTGGTAGTATCTTGTATAAATCTCTGAAACCTGCAAGTATGGTTTTATAAATGACCGTACATGCTTCTGAAGTTTAAAGCAAACATGAAAGAGATTCATAATTTATATTCTTCCTTGTTTTGGTTGTGTTTTATTTTTCTGTTTTTAGATTACGCACCGACATTCCTTCAAAAGAGAAGATAATTACATCCTAAAAATATCCATGTGTTAATCTAGTCATGCATGTTAATTAAGAGACTTTAACTCTGCTAAGACTTTGGTTTTCCTGACAGATTCAGGCAATCCGTTTCATGTTAGCAATCTATCTGAATTTCAGCACATCTTAATTTATGTTTAGTGATCAATGCTTTAGTTAATGTTGACAGAATACTATTTTTTTTTTAAGAGTGTGTGCCATAATGTGACATCAAAAGAATTCCATCAAATGTTCGACTCAATATCTTTACTTCCTTCAACTCATTGCTATTTTGGTTTTATTTTGATCATTATTTGTAGGACGGTGCGGGTCATAAATTTTCTTTTGGTTTCTGATGTATAATGACTTTGTTTATCAATTTCACATGGTTTAAACCTATAAATGACTACATTTTAAAAGTATATTATTTTTAATGTGTAATTGTCATTGAATCATAAATTGATTTCCGTTGTGAATATTTTTTTTTCATGATCTCTGCTAATTGGTAACTGCCACCTTTTGAGTGTAATGTTTGATTCCTTTACATGCATATAAAAAGATTAATATGTATATAATTAATGATTAATATAATTTCTTAATATTCCTTCTCAACACTTGTATTTCCCTATTTCCCAAATTAATTTGGCTTTGATTAAACAATGTTGAATGTAAATTGTTTTTTTTTTAATTCTTTCCCTTTTTTTTTAAAGTACTGGTATGCCTCAAGTTGAAGATATTAATTTTGTGTTTTTCTGAATTATATACTTGACTGTGCTATGACATACTTGCATTACATTATTAAACTTACCAGCCTGGTTATGATTCTTACTGAATGTGTTAATTAAAAAAACTTAAAATTTGAATATAAGATGACTGCCTGGCTGTGACTTCAACCAACCAATGCAATATTTACTTGTCTGAAATCGTTACTTCTGAGTACAGTATTTACAATTTAATGAGATTTGTATATTTCTTTGAACATCAACAAAGGTAAAAAAAAAAATAAAAACATTCCAATCAAAAATGTACACATCATGGCTATCAATGATGGTGATGACTCAATGAGACCTTGATATAAAGTGTCCAAATGTTTGAATGACAATGCAAGAGTTGAAATTAAATTCTACATCTTTAAAACATTGCACTCTATGGAGGAAGATAATGTGAAACATTAAAAATTCCAACAAGATGCACAATGAAAGAGCAAAAAAAAAAAGAAAAAAAATGCACTGGAAATTTACATTCAAGTTGAACAATCTGAAATTGATTGTATTTTATTTGGCACTAAAGTCAGAAATATTGCTTTCATTATTATTATATAGCAGACTATAATTTCTCCAAAATAAAAGATTTCTACAGAATTGTATTTTATTTGGCACAAAAGTAAATTTAAAAAATTGCTATCATTGTTATCATATTGTTACGAGCAGATGAGACTTTTAATTAAACACATACAGACTCATATATAGTAGATGATGAAGACTTTAATCTTGAGTAACAATTCATAATATATCAATAATTACTTGGTTTACATTACTCCATATTTGGATTCTTGTCTTTTTAACCCTTTCAACACGCATTCGCACCATTCCACATTCACGCTATGCTGCGCACATAACACATATAGTAGTCATTAATTTCTCCAAAAATAACAAATTTCTACATAGATATGTTGGGAGTCATTCAGAAAACAGAGGCGCGGTGGCTGAGCAGTAAAGCGCTTGGTTTCTGAACCGGGGGTCCCAGCTTCGCATCCTGGTGAAGACTGGGATTTTTTATTTTGGGAGTCCATCCATCTTTAGTGGGTACCTGACATTAGTTGGGGAAAAGTGAAGTGTGCTGGCCACATGACACCCTCATTAACCATAGGCCACAGAAACAGAAGACCTTTACATCATCTCCCCTAAAGGCCAAACATTTTTGCATTAAAAGTTTAGGACAATCATTCTAAATTAACTTCATGGAGAGTCATATAAAATCCATCATGTCTTCTCTGGCCATCCATGGGACATAAATAGAGGCTGTAAAATGTTTGCGCACCAAACACTGTTTCCTTGACATGAGAATATATTGAGGGTTCAATGTTTCTGCTTCCCAACAACTTTCTTTCTGGTCGTTTCAATTTAATGAGCGTGACGTGTGGATTGAACTCTGCATGGTCATCTCTGATCTCTACATCTGAATATTTCAATCTGTCTCTTAGCATCTGGTGAAATCTCAGAAAGTCATCTCCATGTGTGACTTTAGTGAAGATGGCTCTATTATAAAACTGTGATATGCCATGAATAAGAAGATTACTTTGTGGTAGATGTTCCTTTAAGTCTGGTTTCATATTATCAAGGACTTTAACACATTTAACAATGTCTTCCACTGTGTCTAAACCCAATGAACATAAAGTTAAGTGAAAAATTTCCTTGGCAAAAAGACCATTGGACAATAAAGGCTCTTTTTTCACAAGCTGCTTTTGAACCTTTATTAAATTTTCAACCACAGTGTGGTCATTTATTCGTATCGCAATGAAGTGAGTTGGTCGTTTGACTGTAGGACTTGATTCTATATTTAAAGAAGGATTGAGCCCATCAAGTTTTGTTTCGCTGTCATTGAAATCTGACATAGGTATTCTTTTTTCCCCCTTTTGATTCTTTCTTTCTTTTCCCAATGTGACATTTGAAATATCTTTGGCCTTTTTCTCTAGTTGTTTGTTTGACTTCTGTTTGGGCTTCTTGTCTGCATAATCAACCGGTATTGCTATGGCCAGATCACTTTTGTGCAAATACTGACAAGCTTCACTCATTAAAGTCACTAACATAGGTTGGCCTTTAGAGATTAAAGCTTTACCAGTCAATAATTTTTTAAGGTTGGCTGTTTCTGTTTTAGTGAGACAATCTGAAGAAATTGAAATCTCTGGCGGCACTTCTGGATACCCAGCTTGTAATAGAATTCTGAGATAAATATTTTGTTGGTGGACTGGTTGGAGCAAAACTTCAAGTCTTTCATCTTTTGAAATGATCCTAGTATTTGGATTGGACTGGCTTATACTGTGCAGCTCTTTCTGTACTAACTTGTGGTTTTTACAAATTTCATTCTCAGTATAAAAACTCAGTAAAGGTACATGTGAACCATAATTGTTTGCGCAGGCCATTGTAATGATAATCTGTCAATAAAAAAAAACAAAAATATTATATGTGTTTAAGAAGTTAAAAAGCATATTTTAATTTATCAAGTAATCATGTTTCAGCTGTTCCAATCTAAAATTAAATCAACTGCGATAACCTAAAAATACTTTTTCATTGCTCCTTTTTTACACAGCTTTTTCCAGTAAGCGTCAATGTGCTGATTGCAAACCGACACATATTTGTTGCTAGCAGTCAGAGAGATTTTTAAAAATGTAGAAGAGAGGATTCTTACTGCTATGGCACTATTTCACTTCTGCATGAACCATTTAATAAGTCTTGCCTTCGAATCCGAAGATTGAGGAATGCAGTATTTCCCATGGCTAAACAGCTCCAGCTGTGACCTACATAATTTGCCACCTCTAGGGAAAGCATTACCATTGTCTGCCGGTGGTCGATTAAGATTTTCTTTTTGCCATCTCTGTCTGTCCTCGGCAGCGGATTTTCTTAATCCATAATCACATTAGACTAGCGTAACACTAACAAATCACTATTACTAAAGCACTAAACTTAAAAACATTCCTGGACGGAAAATAAAAACTAAAGTATAGGACTACATTAAACACTGAACATTAATACAAAAACACAAAACTAATAAAATACTCAAATATGCTAAGTCAAATGCATACACGTGATCTTTCTTCCCTAATTAAGTAGATCTTTGCGCTATATTAAAATTTTAAGTTTGTTTACCTCTAGACTCTAGGCCTAGGCAGTATAGTCTAGTCTAAAGTTAATATAAATTGTTTTAAATCCCATGGCTGGGCATGGCTTTATTCTATCTTATAAATTACTGGCATTTATACTTGATTTATTATAACTCGTTACCGGTACGTTAAATTTCTTCAAACAAGAAGAAATTTAGTAATTTACTAATTAGACTACATTCTATTCATGTTTTAATCTAGTGGTGATACTTCTTCACTAGTGCTATTAGACTCATTATTAGAAAGCATGGTTATGGTAGAATTTTGGTCATTGGATAACAAATAACATGCATATGCCATGACTAGATGCATGACACGTAGGACATAATCATCTTTTTTTTTTTGAAGATGTCTGTATTTTATAAGATAAGATAGATGATAAAGACAAAGATACTTCAATCGTTTATATATTTAGAACTCTGCTAACTCATGGTTTTCCTGGCTAAGGAAAAAAAAAATCCGTGCTTTAACTAGTTTAACGGCATGTGATCAGGGAATAAGGGTATCAGATCTAGTATACGTGGCCAGATACCTAGAATTGTACTCTATTTCTAGATCTACTTTTAGACACTTTTATACTTTTAATTTAGAACAATAGATCACTAATAGATGGGGCTATCATGGGGTTGCTATTGTTAAACAAGCGTACAGGAAGTGGTGAAATCAAAAGCAAACTTACCATTTTAATAGAACGCAAGTCTGGAATCTAGATCTTGTTATATTGCATTAACTTTTATTGTGCATTGAAAAGTTATCTAGATCTAGTCTATAAATCAAAATCTAGATATAGATCTATTCTTTTTTTTTATACTTTGAATATAGATCTAGATCTTGTCTAGATCTAGGTCTATAATTTAAAAAATAAGTGAAAAAAAATCTTAATTTTTATTTGTAACGACTATTTTTAATCTCTTGAGAAAGAGAACTTCCAATTTTATTCCTATTGAAAAAGAGTGAGTAGCATTGCAATAAAAGTCTGTGTGTTAAATTCTATAGATCTAGATCTAGAAAAATTCTATCTAGAATCTAGATCTAATTGACATAGATCTAGATATCATGCCTAAATCAGAAGAATCTTCTTATCCGTTTTGCCCGGACGAAGGAAAATATGAAAAGCTAGCCAAAATCGGTCAAGGAACATTTGGGTAAGACGTCCAACTTCCATTCCATTTCCAATCAAAAATCTAAGTGAATAAGTCCAAGACAAGTTTGAAGTTACTCTCTAAGACGGTCTAAGACTAAGTGAACTACTACTCTAGTAGTACTAGTCCAGATTCTAGATCAAGTAACTAAACTAGTAGGACTAGCACTTAATTAAAATAGGAAATAGGGAGGTGAAATAAAAAAAAAAACTATTTTTGAAAAACCTACCGGTATTTTTTGTTAGTGTACATCATTAAAATACTTTATTAATAGTTATAACATTCCTATGAAGAATAAATTATGACAGTCACTATGTTTTTACAATTAATAGAAAATTACATTTTTTTGGTTGCGTTTTGACCTAACATTGAGCGCAACAAAACAAGTGAGTGTAGAGTTTTTTGCTGGCATGGCACCACTTTGTTGCCAGTACCAAGCAAGATTTTTAGCAGAATCTTGCTAAACAGAATAAATGGAGCATATGATGAACACCTAAGGTAAGAACAGGCTGGATTCAGAAAAGAAAGATCTTGTGCTGACCAAATAGCAACACTCAGAATAATTGTAGAACAATGTGTTGAATGGCAATCTCCTTTTTATGCAACAAATGTCGACTTTGAAAAGGCCTTTGATAGTATCGACAGAAAATCTATCTGGACAGTAATGAGACATTACAGGATCCCAAATAAATTAATAATAATAATAAAAAACCTGTGGCAACTATCACAGGAATTTCCAGTCACAACAGGAGTCAAACAGGGATGTCTTCTTTCACCACTCCTGTACATTCTAGTATTGGATTGAGTCACAAAAGAAGCCTACTCTATTTCAGGGAAAGGAATTCAATGGACTTTCATACAAAAGCTGTAAGTATTTAAGCGAAATAGGAAAAAGAGTAGGCCTCAAAGTATACCACTAAAAAAAGCAAAAGTACTTAAAGTAAACAATATACAAATCGGATACATAGAACTAGATTCTCAGACCATAGACCAAGTAAAGTTTATATACCTTGGGAGTGTAGTCAGGAGGAACAGATGAATACATTAAACGTTAAACATTAGCGCATCAGATATTTACACACCTAAAACTAACCTGGAATTCTCACATCTCTAACAAGACTAAAATAAGAATCTTTAACTCTAATGTCAAGGTGGTCCTACTGTATGGCTCTGAAATATGGAGAACAACTGAAGCAACAACAAAAAAAAAAGTACAGATCTTCATCAACAGATGCCTGAGAAATATCTTAAAAATAAAAACTGTGGGAGATGAGTGGATAGAGAGTGAATATAGTGAATATAGAGGTGCAGATCTTAGAGAGGAAGTGGAGATGGATTGGTCACACCCTTAAAAAAGATACTAACAATAGAGCTAGACAGGCCTTAGAGTGGAACTCCCAGGGAACAAGACGCAGAGGAAGACCTAAAAGAGTGTAGAGACTCAGTATACTAGATGAACCAGAGAGGACAGGAAAGAGCTGGGAAGCCATTAAAAAACTAACAAGAGACAGTGGAGAGTGGCATGTTTTATTTCTAGGTATTTTAAAAAAGCAATTGACCAATAAAATTGGTATTTTCATTGTTTATAAATTATAGTGTGGGTAGGGGGGGGGGATTATGGGCATTGATGGAAGGGAGGGGTAAAAGGTCTGTATATTCTCTTATACTTTAAACTCACAACCACTGGTAAGATAGGATTTTAGTTAAGGAGAGAAACCCTTTCAGTTTCACATTTGATTTTTTCAAGTCTACCAAGTTTAATGTTGCAGTAAAAATGTTAAACATTTCCAACACTTTTCAACACACATTTGAATCTGTCTTCGCTGTTGCCCTATTCACTCTTCTGTGAATCAAATTTTTATGGCAGAATGTTTTTTCTAAATAAGGTTTAGTAAGACTTTTTTTTATAATGTGATCATTACTGTGTATACATGTAGTTTACATCTCCCTAATGGTGTTTCATATCCAGGGAAGCTTAAATTAACTGCATGAGTGAAATGAATGATCATCTAGTTTTTGTTAAACTGTTCACTCTAGTTACAAAGCAAAAATATGTATAGACCCAGACTGTGTTTAAAACCTACAATGCATAGAAAAACAACTTTTTTTTGCTACAAAATAAAGAAAATATAGTTATGGGTTCAAAAAATGTTTAATAAGGTATTAATTTATTTCATCAATTAGTCATTTATTATATATATGAATCAAGTGATATCTAGCCATAAAATGTTTGCTTGTAGTAAGCAGTTCATGTAATTAATTTTAAGAACTAACAAACCAAGTGAGATATTTGTTGACGTAATACATTTTAAAAAGTTAATAATGCTCTCTACAGTTATGATATGACAAAATAGTACCGTAGCCATTAGTAATGTTCATTTATGAATACAACCTCAAAAATGAACTAAAAGTGTCCAAAGGTCAGTGAATAATGATTCACACCATGATTCATAATATGTTTTTCTCAAAAGAAGAAAGAAAACCTGATATAAAAATGCATTATATATATATAATATATAATATTGCCTCTTCTGAAGTTAATGAGTAATTAACCTCTAGAGTCTTCACCATGATTCATTATGTTTTTCTCACCACATGACATAGTATTGATAATTTTAAATTGTTTCTCCCTAAGTGAGGTGTTCAAGGCTAGAGATAAAAAGACAAAGACTGTAGTTGCCATGAAAAAAGTTTTAATGGAAAATGAAAAGGAAGGGGTAAGTCAAGAAAGCTTGTATTTTATATATATATACTTTATATATAAATAAACTACACTATATTATAATACATTATTGCTCTCTTTTTTAAGTAAACACATTGGAGTTGTGAAGCTGATTCGTTCAGATAACCATTTTATCGTAAACCTCTTTACTCTCCAGTTCCCCATCACAGCACTTCGAGAAATCAAAATTCTTCAAGTGTTAAAAAATGACAACATTGTAAACTTGCTAGAAATCTGCAGAATTAAAGGTAACACCAAGGGCTTTTGAAGACTTAAGCCTGATCTCTAATGTATCATAACTAAGTAGTCAGGCGGTCTCCCCCATAAGTCGCATTAAGTGTAAACTAATCAAGAATTACAGGAGACGTTGAGCATAACTTTTCACTGATAAGTTTTCTTATGTTATGTTAATCTAGCCACACCATACAATCGCTACAAGTCCACTGTGTACCTTGTGTTTGAGTTCTGTGAGCATGACCTGGCAGGTCTTCTCAGCAATCCACAGGTCAAGTTTAGTTTGGCAGAGATCAAGAAAGTCATGCAGCAGCTGCTGAATGGTCTCTACTACATCCACAGGTACAAGGCCAAATAACTGTTTTAGACTGGTACTGTGCAAATGAGGTTTCTACTTTACTAAATATATGCTCAAAGGACAGTTAAAATAAAGCTCACATGTTCCTTAAGCCAATGTTTGGCAAATCTTACATTCAACACCAGGCTTATGATGCCATTGCTAAATTTAGTTGGCAGTAAAGTAAATACAAAAAATGGTTTAAAACTTGAATAAATTAAAAAAAAAAACAAGCTCTTCTTAAGTTAAAATGCTAATCCAACCTGCTGTCAGTCTGACAGTTAGCTCTTTTTTCCCCCACATAAAGTGGCTTATAAATCCTATAATTTAGTATTTAATGATTCCCATTTAATGAAATTCTTTGTTTATTTATTAAGGCAATTATAAATGATAAGACTAGATAGAAACCATCTTAATTATTTTAATGCATTGCCTTTTGCCAGTGATGCTCCAAAGACCAGGGATTGATCATGTTTTGAGCTAGTAAAAACTTTTCTTTTTTTTTTGGTCATCATTTCTTGCCTAGATCTGAATGTTCTACACTTTGTTTAATCCAAACAGCAACAAAATATTACATCGTGACATGAAGGCAGCAAACATTCTTATCACTAAGGCTGGGAAATTGAAACTGGCTGATTTTGGCCTCGCAAGGGCATTCAGGTAAATTTATTAACAGACAGCTACTGTGGAATGTCACACTAATAGTGTCAGTGAAAGCCTTTCTAGTAGAACTTTCTAGGTGGTGTGCAATATTGTCTAGCTTTTCATGCAAAATATATTCTCCAACTTGATTTCTTTAAATGTTTGACAGAATTGTCTAAAAAAAACCCATTTAAATAGCTCTTAAAATGTGTGTTTTGTATACATTTGATAAAATTTAAGACATTTAAAAAGATAAGTAAAGTTCCCCCTTCAGACCTTGCAGATGATATAAAGTTCCTGTCACCGCTGTATTTTTGACATCATAAATGTCACTGTGGTTATGTTTTGATGCTGTGATATTATTGTCGGTTTATCTATGTAGGCGTGGTGGTGACATTGGGTTCCTATTATAATTCACAGAATAAGGAAATGACACTTGATGTAGCAGACACAAATAAGTTTAATTTAAGTAATAACACCACATATTGAATATGATACACAATTCAATTCAGGAATGACCAGTATTAATCCTCTATAGAAATATGGCGAATATAATGATAACTTTGTAACTAATCTATAACCAACTTCTTTAAACAACTGACTCAACTGACTATATCAAGTGACTCTATCAAGTGCTTGCTACCAACTCCCTATATTGACTGACTGCCCTTAACTCTGGTTCACTTAAGGTCAAAAGTGTTCACCTTAGGGCAACATGAGTTGTGAATAACATTCACAGTATAGAAATAACATTCACAATATTGAAATAGGGTTTCTACACTATGGAACCAACTTTGAGGTGGTGACAGTTCCATATGTATTTTAGTCATTTTGAAGTTTCTTCGTGACTTGGTCATGCTATAGTTTGACTTTGTTTTAAAGTATTGTTTATTTCTTAACACTATTATACTTTAGATTTTGCTTTTAGAACACTTGCTAGAATTCTCAAAATGAATGTGTTTTTTTTTTATTCCTCTAGTGACAAGTTAAACCGCTACACAAATCGAGTGGTAACGCTTTGGTACCGCCCTCCAGAGCTCCTTTTGGGGGAAAGAAATTATGGACCTGCCATTGATCTGTGGGGTGCTGGCTGTATTATGGCAGAAATGTGGACGAGAAGCCCCATCATGCAAGGCAATACTGAGCAGCATCAGGTATGAGGACATACTTTTTTATTTCCAGTTGCTCCAATTGGTCATCTCGAAAGAACATCCAAAAAAAAAAACCATTAAAAAAACTGACATTGCTGATCTGTTTAATTGAGAAATACAAATTCTGTTTGTAGCTTTTTTCTTCTGGTGTCACCTACCAGCCCAAACATATTTAAAAAAGAAATTATCTTCTACAGTGCATCTTTCATGCTATACCATACTCAGTGTGCTCTGATCCAATCTCTTTTGTAGACCTGTGTGTGGAAGGGGTATCTGGTAGGAGGTTACTGTTGCTTATAGGACGCTCAGCAAACACAGCTTGAGTTGGTATTCACGCTCCAGCTCATTTGCTAGGTAGCCAAGCAGTTTATACCTCTCAGCTACACATATCTTATGAAACCAGGGAATAGCAAGATTAGTTTTTGAATTTTTACTGGTCTGAAGAATTCTGTTAAGGAAGAACTAGCCATGAACCTAAGATAAGGTGTCTAATAAATAACTTTGTTTACTTCCAACCATGGGTCTTTGAGTTTGAATGCTGGTGATTACCAAAACAATAAAGTCCACTTGAGTCGGACCACTTTAATTAACATAAATCCATATTTTTGTTGAGAATTGTAATTTAAGCTTGGAGAAGGTTTGACAATACCAAGCATTAAGTTGGCTTTGGCACACTTTGTTACAAAATTTCAGTTTACTGTGTAACCTAGAAATGTTGCAACTTTTGGCGCAGATGAAGCTATGATTAGTGTCAGACTAAGGTATTGACTAATACTGGCCACCACAGAAACTCTGCTTTAATGTTCCCATATCCTATCACCAAGTTCATACATGCGCTGAAGAGATTTTCTTGCGAACTCATATTGTGCAGTTTCATGCAAAAGCTATTATGTTTGACTACTCAATGTCAGTAATGGTTTGCTAGACTGGAAGGGCACTTAAGAGACTTTCTATTAAACTCACCATGTGCTATGACATCAGAACATAAAGCCAACTCTTTGGATTGGTAGTCATTTCCCAATCACTCATTTTCATCATTACAAAAAAAATGTTTTTAAAAGGAGTTTTGGATAATATTACATCTGATGACAAAGCATTTAACAGAGTGAGGCTTGGTTATCAAGTTCTGACACTAAATACCAACAAATTTTAATAAAGTGATGTTAGCTTTTTAATTTGTCTGAATTTTTTTCTTAGTTGGTTTTTGTTCAGTATGGTAATGCAATTTTTTTTTTTTTTTTGTTTCAGCTAACTTTGATCAGTCAACTTTGTGGTTCCATTGTGCCTGAAACCTGGCCAGGTGTCGAGAAACTTGAACTCTTTTCAAAAATAGAACTCCCCAAAGGTCAGAAGAGGAAGGTGAAGGAACGTCTCCATGGATACGTCAAAGATCAGTATGCTCTTGACTTGCTTGACAAGCTTCTCTCCCTTGACCCATCAAAGAGAGTCAATTCCGATGATGCCCTGAACCACGATTTCTTCTGGGTAGATCCATTGCCACAAGATCTGAACCACATGCTTTCACGCTACAATAAGTCCATGTTTGAGTATCTGGCGCCACCAAGAAGGCGTGCCCCAATCAACCAACCTCCTCAGGCTCCAGGCGTTGTCAGGCCAGCTGGACATAATCCAGACCAACATTTTGAAAGAATTTTTTGATAAGGTGGGTTTTAGCTGTGAATAAAAGAAAAACTTTTCGAATTGGGAAATTGACCTTTTAACATTCATTGCAAGTGTGGACTTTTTACTTCACCCAGCAGGGATTAAACCATTCTAATGCTAGTGACGGAGGTAGTCAACCAGTGAAGCTATTGGTGAAGCATTTATGGCCTCACATGAAGATCGACATGGCTTAAAATGTGGTGTGTGTAAGAGACACAAAGCTGCTCTTCTGTTGCACATAGTTTTAAACATCATTGGAACTAGATTTAGTAAAAACAATCAGGGCTTGGAGTTCTCTGAATTATGATCTTCGCTTTCGATAAGAAATTATCAACCGTTCATCAGAAATTTTACATCAACCTCATTAACCTCAATTCCTTAACGTAAAGTATTTAATTTATTTCTTTAAAAAAAATGCTTTTGGAAAATGACATTATTAGTGAAATAACTTATAGATCACATTATGATGTTAGAATTGAACTCATGAGGTTCATTACAGTGCATAATTAACTCTTTCTCTCCGTAATTATTTACCAAATTCTGGTGGAATCAACGCTGGTATCGTCAGTTAGGAGAGAAAAGAGTTAAGTTAACATTTCAACTAGGTTTTTTTTAAAGTCAAAGAATAATTAAATCTACAAACACTCTGAGCACTTCTTCGTTATTGTTTCCTAACAACAAACACTGTGAGAGCCGTCTTTTATATTGTTTCTAACTGTAGAGCTCATTTTTTTTTTTCTTTTCTTCATTATAATTTCATTCAGAAGTCTTAATACCTTGTAATATGTTATTCCCTGTCATATTCTTACTATCCGATCTCATAGAACACCATTGAGTCCTGGTTGTTAAGGAATTGTTTGATATGGGGCTAATATTTCATTGTATTTGATGCTGACTGCTTGTATGATAATGTGTGTATATTGTTTTATTCTTTGTACTTAGTGATATATTATTTATCAGTGCTTTTTTGAGACGAATGCACTAGTACGTGTACATGGAACCTTTTTCAATGTGGGGAAAAAATTATTACTTTTTTTGTATTTTAACGGTTGTTATTAATTTATTGGTAGTTAAAAGTAAGGCTGAGTACCATCACTGAGTACCGGCACCTTTTTTTTTTTTTTTTTTTTTAAACAAAAAAAAGCAGTTATTTATGATAGCAAAACACATTAAATTCTGGTATCAAACATTAGTTTCTGATCTAGACTCATTCATTTTCTGATTATATATAAAAATATTTGTTAAATAGCTGCGGCATCATTTCACAATAAAATAAACATTGTTTATCCTAATGTTGGGCCTTGACTGGGATATTGGAGGACCTAAACCTAATGAGTGCAACATTAATTTGTTGCTGTTGGTTTATGAACTTGTTAAAACAAATATCTGCTGAGATAAACATTGTTGGCAGCAATAAGAAAAGAGATTCAAATGAATGCCGCCGCACTGAACATTTATTTGTTGCTGTTTATATATGAACTTATAACTAAATTATCACTCTTTTTTTTTTTTTTTGTGTGAAACATAATGGAACATGTATGTTAAAATTTCTGAGTTTGTCCATCATATTGGAAGATTAAAAGAAAAACACAAATTGTTTTTTGTTTAATAAGAAAATAATAGTGATTTTATTCTACATTTGGTTTAATAAGTTTTATGGCTAAAAATATAAAATCTACCTTTATATGTTGTGCAGAATGTTTTATTTAGAAATTTAGGATCAAATGTTACTTAAGAATGTTATTTTGGAAATTTGTTGTTACTCGAAAAAATATACTAATGTAGTCATGTTATTGTTTTTTTTACAAGTTGCAAATTATGCTGTTGCTGTCTGTGAAGTTAATGAAGAATTATTTGATTTCATACACTGCAATGTAATAAATGTTTCTCACTATTTAATTTATAATTGTTTTTTTTTTCCTTTTATCATTATCTCTGTCTGAGGTCCTATTTGGCATCTCGGTTCAGGGGAGTTTTTCAGTCTTGCCCGTCTGCTTCCTAATCTCTTTTTCTTTTGCAATGTGAGATACAGATAATGGCTTGTCTTGTTATAACAATAATAATAATAATCATAATCTATCGAAAAGGAAATTTCTCTTACAATATGTGCATTACACTGAACAAAACATGATAACTAGAAAAAAACAAAATATACATTCACACCAGACTCACTCATAATTTACATGTGAAGTGTTTATATCAGATAGTTGAATTGTGTTTAATGATTTGTGGAAGAAGAGTTTTTTTTTGTATCTGTTTTGTTTTGCTATCTGTGTCTTGCATCTCTTTTGTGATTGTAAAATCACAAAATTCTAACCAAAAGGGTGATTTTTTATTTCTAAACCCTTTATGGCTTTCTTATGAATGTTTTTCTCAGACCGCTGCTCAAATGGGGTTTGTTTTTTTACCAGCATCATTTAGGATTTTATGGAGTTTAATTTTAATGTTCAGAGTGCCATACTAGGCATTGATATTAAAACTTATAAAATATGGTTGATGTGAGCTTGATAAAACATAGTCAAGGCCTTTTCATTAACATTTAATGAGGACATCTTTCTAAGTAATTGTAATCTTTGCTGCCCTTTTCTGCTGATATAATTAGTATTTGCAGTAAAGTTTAATTTGTCTAAGCTAGTGCCAAGGTATTTAAAAGTTTGCATTATTTCAATGGTCTCTCTCACTACTGAAACAATATCATTTTCCTACAAAGATGATTATCATTTCTTTGGTTTTTTTTTTACATTTAATATTTAAAAAATTATCTTTTCAGTCTTTTTTTCAATGTGTTCTATTTCTCTGAAATACTCTTAGAGCAGACAAGAAGAGCTGCATCATTAGCAAATTTTGGAGGATCAAAAGAACTCGGATTTAAAATCATTATTGTACAGAATGAACCACAATGACGATGTCACAGCCACTTGGGGCGCCCTTGTGTTATCCAGTATCGGCCTTAGGGGCAACCGCACAAGGATTTTATGTGCATTTGATATTGCATTGTTTATCCTAACCCTCTGAGGTCTTAGGGTCAAAAATTCATTAGCCCATGGATTAATCATTTGGGAACGACCCCCTAGCTGTTGAAGAGGAGGGGTTCCAATGTAATTTTTTTTTATTGTCTAAGGTTGAGAAGCACTGCTTTATATCTAATATAGACTCCTTTTTGTTCTTCTCTGATTTTATACATATAATATACACACACTCACTAGCCAGATAGGACCCATGGTCTATGGACCTTAATTTGTGTACTTGTGTATTGGATTGGATTTAGATCTATGTCAAACATGGTGAATGTTCCCTTCACAATTTTAAAAATATTGTTGCGGAAATAAAAGTACTGTGTGAACATTGGTTTAGTTGACATATTCATACCTCAAATAAAACAGGTTTTTACTTGATTTGTTAAAATGTTTAATTCTTGAAGAGATACACAAAGTGTTTTTTTTGTGTTTTTTTCCCCGGTTGTGGGAGTGACATTAGACAACCCAAGCAGACAGAGTAATTTGATATATGCGGCCTAAATATACTTTTAGTAGTTTTGTTGTGTTTATATTAAGAAATTTTATTATAAAATATTGAGCAAAATGTGCTTCTGAAAACATAAAATATTTATAGAAAACAAAGCTCTACAAATAAGCAGTCTTTCTTAGAAAATAACAATCAAAATAAAAAAAAATACTTTATGGAGTGAAGGGAGAGCACAGCCAAATTGCTGTCATGTTTTAATATTGTAAGGCTTATTATCTTCCCCCTTTTCTTTATTTAAAAAAAAAATGAACTAATTGGTTAGTAAGTAGATTGATTCATGTGTTGTCATCGACAATGAATAATTGTGGGACAAACAAACGTGTAAAATAATCAGACAAGCATACGGAGTAATTTAAAAAGCTTTGTTTAAAAAAACAACATTGCATGCTCTATACCAGGGGTCTCAAACACGTGGCCCGCGGGCCACATGTGGCCCTCGAAACAAATTTGTGTGGCCCGCGGCCACGTCCGCGAATTCAAAAAAATTAGATAAAATTTACAATGACCACATATAAGCCGTGAAATGATGTACAACTGGACAAATTAGTAAATGAGGTGTCCGCCCACTGCAAGCGAAGATTCTGTGAAGGCAAGCTTTGTTGTTAGCGAGATGGCATCACTACCATTCACTGAAGGCCAGTTTGTAAAAGAGTGTATGCTACAGGCGTGTGAAATTATCTGCCCCGAGAAAAAGAAACTCTTCGAAGGCATAAGTTTGTCTGCGAACACAGTAGCAAGCAGGATCACCGAGTCAGCGACAAATGTTCAATAGCAACTGATTGCCGCTGGATTGTAGTATATTCCATTGCAGTGGACGAGTCTACTGATGTAACAGACACTGCATACAGTGCCGTATTCATTCGTGGGGTCGACGAAAACTTGAACATTGTTGAAAAACTATTGGACTTACTCCCCATGAAAGGAAAGACGACTGGACGCGACGTGTTTTAAGAACTGGAAGCTTGTATTGACAGGTGTGGGCTACCCTGGGAAAAACTTGTTCCAGTGGCTACGGATGGTGCACCAGCAATGTGTTCAGAGAAGGTTGGTGTTGTTGGATTAATGGTAGAGAAACGGTATCAGCTCAGCTTGGTGGGACCTTTTGAAGCCATATGCTGCATTCTGCACCAAGAAGAACTGTGGCAAAAGTCTACAAATGAAGAACGTGATGGATGTTGTCGTGAAGACGGTGAACTTCATACGTGCACGGGGTTTCAATCACTGCTCCTGAACCACAGTTTTTCCTTGTTGCCACTCCGCTAGCAGTTTAAGTGAAAAACGTTCCAGAGGAAGTCCAAATTGAATAACTGGACCTGCAGTGTGAGACTGTTCTGAAGCAAAAATACGCTGATGTTGGTGTTCCAGATTTCTACCAGTTTCCTCCCAGAGAGAAGTTTCCAAACTTATTCTGCGCAGCTGCTAGAATTCTAGCGATGTTTGGGGGGTACTTAGGTTTGTGAACAGTTGTTCTCCAGATTGAAGATCAACAAAACAGCATTACGATCAAGACTGACTGGTGAGCATCTGAGAGCAACCTTGTGGCTTGCCACTACACGCGACTTCAGGCCTAACGTCGATGGTCTGGTCTCTGCCAAACGCTCTCAGATGAGTGGACAGAAACATGAGTGACGAGCCATCTGCAGTAGGCCTAGTAATTATAGTTGTTTTTTGGGGGGAAACTACAGTTTCTGCTTTTTAATTAGTGACAGAGACACCGTCAACTTCTTTTAGTAAACTAAACTGCATGTGCATGTAATAAACTACACTAAATGTTATTACTAATTATAAAAACTTTATTTTAGCATTTAACTGCAGTGAAAGTAGTGTTCGTAAAATTTAACGAAAAAACATTCTCTTTTTGTGGTGCGCTGAATGGTTGTTACTTTCCACTGTGGCCCAAATGCTGAAATGAGTTTGAGACCCCTGCTCTATACTATAGCTTAATATGTAAACATTGTTCTACCAAAAATATAATCAATAAAATAAATCTCAAAGACCAGCTAACCACAATATCCGTTGTTTCCATCAAAGGTGCTGACATAGAAGTTTACTTTCTAGTAATCTTCAAGTATTCTTAATTATTATTCATAATTGATTATCCTATTAAAGGCAACTTTATATGTGCGAAATGATCGTACATATACATTTAAATTATACCTAGACTGGAAAAGATAGATATGTAGGCTACTTAACTTTTTTTTTTTTTTTTTTTTTTTAAGCTGTAAGGGCATTCGCCCGAATCTAAGAAAATCGATCTTTTCTGTCTTAGAAAAAAAAATTATTTTGGTTTTCAAAGTTTAGAAATAATGCAATACCATTTTACGGATTACAAATAGAATGGGCTATTAGTATTAATAACCGAACTATAGGCCTATATATTCACGCAAATCATATGAAATAAAGCCATTTCCATAGACTTCTATATATTAGGCTATATCTAGACTGGAAATCGGAAACAAATTCTTATCCGCGATTAATCAATTCAATAACACATACTCTCTTTGTAATCTTCTTTTTGTAGTATTAGAAGATCTTCGTCTAGTAGGCCTATAGATAAGCCTAGAATAGATAATCTATAGGTCAGTGGATCGGAGGTTATCTGCATATCAGGATGATTGCGCTTGCTTCCTTTTGTGTTATGACGAGCGTTGAATTAAAAAACAACAACTGAAAATGTATAAATAGGCTGTATAAAAATGGAACATTAATTTTATTAAGTTAAATCCGTCTATTAATTAATGTCATGATGTTCACTACAGGGAATCCTCAATGAATACTAACTAGCAGGAGTCAAGGAGAGTTGGTACGAAAATCCATTGCCTCTCATTGAGATATTATTAAAATTGAAGCTCAACTAGCAGTGCACACCGGCTACGACAGTTGAATTCTTCCCAGGTGTTTTATTGATAATTATGGCGGTACCCCCCCCCCCCTTTTTTTTTTTTAAATTGTAATAAACGGGCCACATTTTAACGATCAATCTAGCATACTTTTATTTAGCCCATGAATTAGTGTATCTGTTGCAATGAAATTTTAAGGCCCGCTTTCTATTTCCATTTCTGTCTCTTCTCGCTCTCCAGAACCTCCATTTTGTTTTCTTTTAACCTGCACATATCAATTTCTCCCACATTGACTTTTGACTTGATTTGGAAAGACCCGTTTCATAATGCGCTTCCAACACATACACATACTTTTCTTCGGCTTCTCAATTCAATCTATATTATATTTAGACCGTGACCCCCCCCCCCCTCCTTACTTTTTGGTTATATTATTATTATTATTATACTGCATTCCTCACTAATCGTTAGACTCGAAGACAAGCCTTAATATTATTATTTTTTAACAACTTTAATCTTAATGTAAACAATGCACGGTATTAGACACCGCGTACATTTCTTCATACCATCAGTTTCAAGCCTAGAGAAAAATAATGCATTTTAGGAAGGCCACAATTGAATTCTTTCTTCTCAGTCTTCAATATACATCTATTTTGATCCCTAAATAAAAAGAAATATCAATTTAGTTTTATTAACTGTAATCGTTTATCTCCCCCCTTTTGAACTGAACGAAATGCCAATAGATCTAGATTTATCTTTCTATACTATTAATATATTTTTTTAACAGTGTTACAAAGTACCATTACTTCATCTCTCTCTCTCTCTCTGTCTCTCTCTCTTTCACCCTCTCTCTGGAAAAAAAAAAGACTCTAAATTAGTCTAGATCTATCTTATTAATGTTATTAGATTTTTTTCATTGAGACCGCATCAAACAGGAAGTGGAAATGACGTAAAGCATATTTAAAAAAAAAAAAAAGGACACAGGCTTTAAAATTGCTTTAAAAATACGGAATTTCTGACATATTTCTTATTTATGCTTTCTAATGGACCTCATTAGACTTCGGCCTATTGGAGAAATCCCGAAAATAAAAGTCAAAGGTTTTATAGAGCTTCCGTTTTTTCGTTAATAGCGGTCGTCAGGTTGCGAATCTGTCAGAAAACATTCTTATTGAACACCTGAGTACTAAATTTGATGCGGATACGTAGGACAGTTTAAGAGATGTCGTGATCAATGAGTGGTATTTTCGCGTATGTATACAGTAGATCCTTAAATTTTTTTGCTGAGATGGCAACTGAAATTCATTTTGTCGTTTATTACACTGTTTAGTTGATCGTGAAAATCTCCAAAATCAACCTAGGCGTCATTTTGCCATTTTTGACACAAGGAAAAAAGGAACTGACAGCAGATAGCCCCTGGAAGAGCTGAAGAGCTCTCACGATGGTTGTGGGCCACCTAGGGGCTAATTGACGACCTAGAAAAAGACAGGTGGAGTCGACGAAAAGAGAACTCGAATAGACCCTCGGTAGACAACAGCTTTGTCAGCATGAAATATGGAAAAATATGGGTTTTAAATGATCACGTGGACTATTGCCTCATCCCTTATCTTCGAAATAAAGACAATGCAAGCGAGGCCAGTCTTCTACTGCCCAGAAATAATTTACTGACGCTATTTCTTATATTGACTTCGATCTGCGGTGTCACAAAGCACCGAAGTTGTAATTTGTGGGGGTGGGGAAGGAATCAAACAATAAAATACAACATCTCCTACAGGAAAAGAAAGCTATGTCGAAAAAGGCGCAAACGGCACAAAGGCTTTTTTTTTTGAGTTAGATGTGAACAAATTAGTAGGTCACAGCTGGTTGAGCGTAACCAGAAATCTTCTTTCTGCTGCCTTCTCATTACATCCCGACATGACCAACGCATAATTTTTCGACTCAGAACCGGATACAACAGAATGAGATAACATATGTTCCAGAAGCTTAAAGTCGGGACGAGCGAAACCTGCCCTTGTGGAGCATTACCAGAGAATGCTGACCATTTCCTTTAAAGCTGCATACTATATCAAGAGGCCCGAACAAGAATCTGGCCCTAAAAATTCTCCTATACACACAAAAAAACAACAACTTCGAAGAACTGTCTGATCTGGAAACCACTGCGCGGTTTATCTACGGCATGTAAACTAGGAAACGAAGAAGAAAAGATTATATGTTGAAGGGTTCGAATGACTAGCACCAAATCTTAGAGGAGCTGCGCAGTAGTTCACAGGCAGCTTACATTTATACATATGATTGTTTCAAAGCCAGTGCCTTGTTGGAGCCTCTCGAGAGTGTGTGCAGCTTGAAAGGCATTTTCTGGTGGCATTCCTCAATAGCATTTTCACTATTCCCAATCGTCAACCAGAACCAGAACCAGATAACCAAAATTAACGTTTTTTAAAACTCAAAGCGCATTAAAAAAAAAAATGTGCATCGACCGGGAATCGAACCCGGGTCACCCGCGTGGCAGGCGAGTATTCTACCACTAGACCACCGATGCTTACAATTGTGAGACAAGTAGAACTACCTATTTTGAGGGCTAGAAAATATTTTTATACACATCACCTTTTCTCTGCAAATGTTGGCTACTTTATATATTTATTTATAGATATAAGCCAAGTAAATCAGTCGAATAAGGCAAAGACGCCAGACCATTAAATATCATAGACTATATATAGTCTATGTTAAATATGTAGTGTACATACTTCCTACAGAAGAAAAAAAAATTGTCATAGAAATGAGGAAAGCAGCCGATAACTGGATTGACGGGACGGCGTGCAGGGTTCAAACTCGGAACTATGGCGAGGTGAAGTTACACGAGAAACAATAGAGACACCTCAAAATAGTAGGCCTAGAGTTTGTATAATTAATGTATCGTAGGCTGTATGTTCCATGTCAGGTTTAGGAGTTATTTGGGTTGTTAACTAGCCGTATACTATTAAGGTCCCGGGGTTCAACCTGACAAGAACATCACTCACACACAGTCGTACATACAGTAACCAACTAGGTGAATAGTTTAAATAACAACAAAAATAAATGAATTTAATTGTATGAAACTGATGTATGTGTATGTACAATGAGGATGATAAATAGACAATATATATATTAGATATATATATATATATAATAGGTATATATAAAGATATTATTCAAAAATTAATTTAAGCACCTTTGCTACGGCTATCAACTTGTCACCCTGGTTACATAGTCCACCAGACTCTGACCGACTGGCGTCACAAAACTGCCAACCTCGGTAATAGTAAAGTTAGACCTCAGATAATCGCCAATTTGACAATGACACTGAAAAAAGTGTAATATATATTTCTGAGACGGCAAGCGATGCCCACAACTCCAACCACTGGCACCCTATAAACGAAATAAACACAGTACTCTCAACTTCTACACTAAAAATAGAAATAGTGACAACCTCATACAACATACAATAATAGATATCACAAACGAATAACTCACCCTAAACAGGGGTCCCAAAAATCCTACTGAATAATAAGTCCGAGAAACTAGTACAGACAAAGAACGTTTTACGGGCCAACACACCGTCCGTTTCAACCAAAGAGGGTGAACTGCCTCATGACAAAAGAATGACCAATAGATGTCACCGGACTTTGTGACGTAGCAAAACAATTTAAAACACAAAATACAAGACACTCTCGCCCCGTACAAGTACTACGACTAGAGGAAATAAAAAAAAGAAAACAGTTAGGAGAAAGAAAAAGACACTTGTCTATACTACGCGACATTCCACAATGTTTTTTTTTTCCTGTTTTTCCCCTATGTTATTGCTTTTGTTCGATATATCAGATGCAGTAGTCATATCACTGTCTTCTTCTTCTTCGTTATCATTGTTATGTTGGAGTATAGATGAGGTTGCGTGTCAAAGTGTTATGCGCCAGGAGGCCCATTGACTCCGACTTTAGCCTGCTTTTCTTTTTGGGTGTGCTCCCATAGCCTTTCATCATCCAAGATCATCTGCAAGGCAGCAGGTGTTTATTTTCGGAGTTTTCTCTCCTAAATGAACTGCTATCTTTAGCTAACGAGCTTCATCTACCCGGGTTTAGAGTTAGAACATTCTATACTCGCTTTTTGCAATCATTTCCCTGGATTTCTTAGATGTTTTTAGTAAATATTCTGAGCACTGGAATACTTCACCTCATCCTCCATGACTGCAAACCAGTTGGTCCGCGGCTGTTTATTTGCTATTCACAGCTAACCCTTATATCTAAGGGTCCTATCACCCGGGGACACGTTTGGTAGAAGGTGGTAGCTCCCCCAAGATACCACTGTCGAATAAAACAAAAAATGTCGATCTGTCCTGTAAGGTTTTACTTGAATGAATGTGTTTTTTGTATTATGCTAGCACCTCTTCTGGTATCATTGGAATGCTCATGGTGTGTTCATTAAATGTCCTTCTTCAGGCTGAACTTGATGTTGCGTACGTCCCCATGTAAATCTACTGAGTTATATGACCACAACATGTAGATCGAAGAATAAACACGAACATAGCAGACATGGTTTTAGTTTACACAAATAATAATTCATAATATACTGGCAACTTCAGCCATCAAGAAATCAAGAATATTATACAGAAAACAATAGTGTAATCCAAACGAATTCGTCAAATACATAGCTAATAATACTTTCATTTTAACTCTTTCTCTCCGTAATTATTTGTCCACGTTTTGGAAAGAATTCTTCATTTTGCTCATTGCTATTTCACTACCCCTGTTATGATTGGGCTTCAATAGCTTTGTTGTTTGTTATCAGAAACTGTTGTATTAGGGAACTGCATGCTCTTTTTTTTTATAATTCAAAGTCAAGTTTAAAAAAGTAAACATTAATTTAATTTAATGAGGTCAAAATCAACGATGGTATCGTCGATTAGGAGAGAAAGAGTTAAATACAAGACACGTCTATCTTCTACAAAGTTTCTGAGGTCTACTACTTGACCATGTGATTACCACCCCCACAATTCAACTGTGGGTCTTTGTTTTTCACGTGAAACCTCATGAGCATGAATATACCATGTACTTCGTGCTTCCCACCTAATGCATTCGCAATAGCTATAAATAATGATGTGACATAACCCCGTTTGCCCCTGTCAAAAATGTTTTATTTCAGGCGCGGGCCGCAGGAGTGTTTTACATCTATAGAAATTAGGTATGCCCACAGATTATACGCATAAAAAATGAAAATAGATTAAAAATAAATATCTAAATAAATTATTGAAACTTCTGATTTTGATCACTTATGATGAAGAGGCTAAAGAAACATTGTCTCTAGTCAACAGGTCATTCTAAAAAGTGGAAAGAAAACGAAGATTATTCTTATTGGGAATCTTATATAATACAGACGTTTCTTCAAAAAAGAATTATAACAAAATATTTAATGGGGGATGAAATGACCGGAGATGAAGCGACCTATGATGAAGTGACCAGGGATAAAGTGACCTGGAATGAAACGACCTGTCACCAGTCATTCATTACCATGAAGAAAATGTTGGTTTGGCTTGGAACAAGATGGCATGTGTAACAACGGAAGGAGCCCGAGCTTTGATTGATTTTTAAAATAAATTAAAAAACAATGTTATTACCATAAACTCTAAATGTGAAAATTTGTGCAAAACTGCATTAAATTTAAACGTAATTAGGCTCAAGTATCTCAATGATCAAACTTATCAGTGCTAGGGGTCTTAACCACTGGCAGTTCCGACAAGTACTTGAAGATTTGGAAACAAAACATTCCGATGTTCGGTACCACAGTTATATCCGCGTGCTTTAGCATGGGCAAGGCATTGAGATGAGTGTGGGATATCAAGGAAGAAATTGTGATTGACTTTGTTACTAATATTTCTAATGAAATGTATGTACGTGTTAAATCTTTTCAAACCAAGCTTTCCCAGTTCTCCAGACATGCAAGTGAAAACAGGTTTTGCCATTTTTCTTTGCTGAATAGTGAATTGGTTGAAAAGTACAATACATTATTTTGGATTCCTTGATTGATGAAAATGAAAGCAAATTTAAGACGTCAAGAACATGGAATCAGCTTTCAATAGTCTCAGCTCACCATTTAGCGCAGGGGCTGCTTCAGCTTCAGAGTACATACCTTCAAGCAAATTATGACCCGAAAGGGACGTTTCAGTCAGTTCTTTCAGTTTTATGGGTGTCAAAAGCTGTTGTTCAGCTTAATAAATGGCTACTAAACTTAAGCAAGAAAATTAAATGTAATATGTTAGAAGAGCAATACAAAAAATTCGTTGGCATTGATTTATTTTTCACGCAAACATATGGAACAACCTATTATAGATACCTAAAAGTCCAGTGCTTTTTTTTTTTGTGACGGTTCGCACCGGTACGGCGTACCGGCACCTTTTTCAATGTGGGGAAAATTATTACTTTTATTTTAACGTTTATTATTAATTTATTAGTAGTTAAAAGTTAGACAATCCATCAATGATTTATTTTTCAATCTAAACGTGACGGACAGACAGACCGACAGACCAACTGCACACAAGCGGCTTTTATCCTGAAGGCGCACTGAACAAAAAAATAAATAAAATCTGATTATTTAAACTTTTTGAGTGATTTAATTTAGTACAATGTTGTCGCGGCCACTTAAAAAAATATGTGCGTGACATTTACATACAAAGTGCATTCTTAGCCTTTATAAACAAACATAAATGTTTTCTTTTGATTTTAGCAGCTGGTGTACCAGAAAAAACACTACTTATATTTACATTTGTTGTGAACATTTCTTGTACATTTTGCATTATATTTGAATAAGTTGTACTGAAAAAAAAAGTATTTCTTTGCTAACATATTGTAAACATAATCTACCTTAATTTTATGGATTGTTTTAGAATTGGTGTAATCTTTTAAAGAGCTTGCATAATTCATTATATAAACGGTTTGCTTTTAGAAAACAAAAGTAGGTGTTGCACCTAAACTTTGCAAGCCACAACGCATGGTGAAATATTTATCATTTCTCTTCTAGATTTTGAGATCTGAGTGACAGACGGTCATTTTTGCGCAAACACAATAGTGGCTTTTTCGCTTAAATAAAAAAATTTTGCATCGACCGGGAATCGAACCCGGGTCACCCGCGTGGCAGGCGAGTATTCTACCACTAGACCACCGATGCTCTCAGAAAAAAAAGGAGTCTAAAAGGTACTATACGTAACTATGTTCTGTTTCATCTGCTTTACACTCGAAAGAGGCATACCTTTTAATTCCCAATTGACCATTGCTACGACAAAGTAAGGCTATAAATTAGTAACTCTCCAGGCAGTGCCTGCACCACCAAGCCACCAAGGCTAAATTCTGAGATTCAGGTCTGTTGCAACACGATGTAGGCCTAGGAAGATGGCCTTTGTTTTTGAGAATTTATCTGTCTTCGTAAAAATATTCCCATTTGTACCAGCTCTCTCTCTCTCTCTCCCTCTCTCTCTCTCTAATGATCGCCCCCAATATCGAGACCTCTGCTTATCATGTAACACCGTGCTTTCAATTTTCATTTAGGATTTTCATACATGGCGGAGCGGAGAAACTATAAATAGCTAGCTTTTTTGGTGTATCCGGTGTTGTTAAGCTAGTTTTTTTTTTTAAATGTACATAATAGTTTGTGTGCCCTTTTTAGAACTGCAGATGAAATTTTCTAACCTTTTCTGTTTTTGGCAAAAATTGATTTCAATTTTCTAAGTTATCTATCTATTTAAATGTATATAAAATGTTTAAAATCAACAGACATGAATTATTTCGATCTAGGATTTTTAAAACATTATCTCGATGGAAACTAACAGGAAAAGGCTTTGTTAAGTTTGTTTCATATATTTGCGTGACTATATAGTTCTGTGATTAATAGATTTATTTTAAAGAAAATCCGAGAAATGATTTTGCATTATTTCTAAACTTTGAAAACTAAAGATCATTACTTTTCTAAGACAGAAAAGATTAATTGTGACGACTTCCCTTATAACTTGAAAAAGTGTTACGTGCATACAAATCTATTTATATGGGTCTGTGAATCGATCAATCGCGGATAAGAATTTGTTTCCAGTTTCCAGTCTAGATAATATATATATATATATTTATATATATTACGATATATATAGGATGAACCATTCTACTTTCGCTCTATAACTTAAAACGTATTTAAAAACAAAAATACAAACCAACTAGCGATAATATTACTAATAAAGAAGAATTGATACGAAGATCAACTTCCACTCAATGACATATTGTTACAATTAAAACTCAATTGTTTTTCCTTTAGTTGGCAGCAAGGACGTTCAATTGATCGTCCTTGACATTGTTCAGCTGAACTATAGACAACATTGACGAAGTTTTCCGTGTCCTCTAAACAATGTCGACATTTGGAATCAAATTCTTTTCGGATTCAGGCAACGTAGGCTCTAATAAGGTAGCGGTAAGTTTAGAATCGGGTTAAAATTGTTTGATCATTTCTATGTGATAGTCCCAAAGCATCCGGGCTCTAAAAATTTCTTCAAACTTTCCATACTCTTTCATGGGAACGGTGGCTGAGTGGTTAGCGCTTGGCATCCGAGCCTGGGGTCCTGGGTTCAAATAGAGGTGAAGGCAGGGATTTTGAATTTTGGGTGTTTTAGGGGGCCCCTGAGTTGACCCTAGTCAAATGGGTATCTGACTTTTGTTGGAGAAAGTAAAGACGGTTGGTCCTTGTGCTGGCCACATGACACCCTGCTCGTTAACCGTTGGCCAAAGAAACGGATGGCCTTAACATCATCTGTCCTATAGATTTCAAGATCTGAAAGGGAAACTTTTACTTTAATCGCTACGCTTTCGAATAAGTTCCATGCATTGCAACAGTCAGTGGCGTAGCTAGGGATTTGCCATCATTTTGGGGCCCTGAGGGGCTCCTGCATTTTGACATACGACATCATGAAATGATATAATGGCGTTGTTACGTATCTAGGCATTGTTACCTAGATACTATTTTTTTTCTCTTGACCTGTAGGTTGTCTGCCCCTTGTGTAATAAGTTTTTTTTTTATTTTATTTTTCACGGTGAGTCAAGCCACACAGACAGTGACCGGTCCTTGACCTATGTGTGTACCTCTGGTTGAAAGGAGGGTGTTTTGTTTTTTTTTCTTTTCTTCTGTCTCTTTGAAGAGCGTTCTAGATCTGGGTGTTGATGACTTTCTGTTCTAGAAATTACTAGATATCGACGCGCGGTAGATTATATAAAGACCGCTCGCGTAACGTTGACGGACAGACATACGGAGACAGCCGTGAGACAGAATAGCGGAGACATTGCGTGACCCGTGCGTGGTATACCAATTGATCGTGTAAGTTAAGATTTTTCTTTTTTTCAAGGCCTTGCTTGTATTTGTAATTATATTTTCAAACTCTTGTATTGTAATATTTTTACATGCCATTTTTGTAAAAGGGTTTTGGTCAACCCTTCCATTTTGTATTGAGTTATATTATGATTAAACATTAAGTTGATATTTTACCTTCCGATTTCTTGTGTCATTTTTTTTTTTGTTATTCATTGTAAGTCTTTGATTAAATTCAGACTTAAGATAAGTGACACAACTGCTTTTCTATTGTCACGTTCCCCTAGGCAAGCCATTTAAAAGTAGAATTCTATTCGTAATACGTGACAAAAGAAGTTTGGGGGCTCGTCCGGGATATTTTTCTGAACCTATTTTCAGCTTACTTGAGTAATTTTTGTAAAGGCGAAGTTGACTTTAACAAAAAATTTTTTTTTTGTGTCAAAGAGTCGGAAGTAAAGTATCAATAATATTGACCAAACTCTCTTAAGGTTTTTTGTTGTACTGATTTTGTACTGTATATTTACATTGTATACATTTTTTTGCTTGTAATAGTTGTTAGTTAGTCATGGATATTCAGGTTTTTCTTGCAAATCCCTCTGTGAAAGAGCTTGATGCTTTTACTAGGAAGGAACTGGTCCTTATTTCTAAACACTTAGGGTTAAAAATAAAATCAAATGCCCTTAAACAAGAAATCAGAGATAACATTGTAATCCATTATGTAGACGAGGAAGTGTTTTCTGAAGACCTTTTAGAAACCCTTAGACCCGATGAGGGTAAATCAGATTTAGAACTTCAGATAAAATTAAAACAAATGGAAATAGAAGCCCAGTTAGCTTTAAAAGAGAAGGAAATTAAACAAAAAGAATTAGAGCTTGCAGCGGCTAGAGAGCAGAAAGAAATAGAAATAGAGTTAAAAAAATTAGAGTTAGCTGCTAATGTAAGACCAGATTCTTCCCCTGCCAGTCATACTGCTGAAGCAACAAAATTTTTGAAAATAATTCCACGCTTTAATGAAGCCACAATTGACAATTATTTTCCACAATTTGAACTTGCTGTGAAAAATTTTAATGTACCTGAAACTTTGTGGCCCACTTTGCTGCTAACAGTTTTGACTGGTAGAGCTGCAGAGGTATTTTGTTCTTTGACCATTGAACAACAAAAAGATTATAATGTTGTTAAGGCCTTAATTCTTAAGGCATATGAACTTGTTCCGGAAGCTTACCGAAAGCAGTTCAGGGATTGTCGCAAATCGGATGGCCAAACCCATGTAGAATTCCTGCGGGAAAAGGAGCGACACTTTGAGAAATGGCTCACTTCCAAGGAAATCGGCACCGACTTTGCAAAATTCAAGAACCTAATGCTGATGGAAGAGTTCAAGAGTTGTGTGCGGCTGGACGTCCGTACGCATATAGCTGATCGTGGCGAGGAAGATGTGCACAAGGCTGCAGTGTTGGCAGACGATTATATAATATCACATCAATTTGCCAAGTATACGACGGATGTCAAGCCAAAACAAGTCAAACAGCCTGAGTCCACTGCTAGCAACTCCATCAAGAACAGCAGTACAAATGACAGAAAACCTACTACAAGTAAAGCTACTTGTTCCTACTGCAAACGAGAAGGCCATAAAATTGACGATTGCTGGAAATTGAGGAAGAGAAACGAAAAAGCTCCTTCAAAAGTCAGCGCTTGCACAGTACAGTGGTCGTCGAGGTTTACTCCCTCATCATCAAGTCATATCAAGAATACCTCGACACCACCTGTTTCAAATGTATTGACTGTACAAGACTCTCCGATAATGTCTCCACGATGTTCAAATGACTCAACAGTGAGTTCTTCAAATTCATCTTTACGATGTTCTAATGACTCAAACAAGAGTTTTTCAAATACATCAAGCCGATGTTCCAATGACTCAAACAAGAGTTTTTCAAATACATCAAGCCGATGTTCCAATGACTCAAACAAGAGTTTTTCAAATACATCAAGTCGATGTTCCAATGACTCAAACAAGAGTTTACCTAGTACATCACAGCGATGTTCCAATGACTCTATCCAGAGTTCCCATAATACATCACCCCGATGTTCCAATGACTCTATCCAGAGTTCCCATAATACATCACCCCGATGTTCCAATGACTCTATCCAGAGTTCCCATAATACATCATCCCGATGTTCCAATGACTCTATTCAGAGTTCCCATAATACATCATCCCGATGTTCCCATGACTCTATCAAGAGTTCCCATAAGACATCACCCCGATGTTCCAATGACTCCATCAAGAGTTCTCCAAATACATCCAAAAGATGTTCTACTGACTCAAGAAAGAGTTTCTCCACTGCGTCTCCTAGAGATGTCAATGACTCCAGCGAGAGTTCGACCCAAGTCCAGTCTGCATCAACCAAAATTGATGTTTTATTAGAGGATTTTAAGCCTTTCATTTCGGAAGGATTCGTATCACTACCCGGTGATTCTACAAGTCTACGACCTATCACCATTTTGAGAGACACAGGTGCCTCACAATCGCTACTTTTAGAGGGTATCTTGCCCTTGTCAAAATCATCATCGACTGGGAAGAGCATACTGTTACGAGGCGTAGAGCTTGGATGTATAGATGTGCCTCTACATCTAATCGACATAAAGTCAAATCTCATTACTGGACCGGTTGTTGTAGGTGTCCGACCAACATTACCATTGGAAGGCATCTCGTTGCTGTTAGGCAATGACTTAGCAGGTGGAAAGGTGATAGCCGAACCCATCGTCACTCAAACACCCGACTTTTCTGCCACACCCGAGGAAGACCTAGAGTTATATCCAGCGTGTGCAGTAACAAGGGCAATGAGGTTGAAAGCATCTCAAGAAGAGAACGTCATCAAGGCCAACAGTAACCACGATGATGTGGACTTGAGCACCACATTCTTTGCTTCTCTTGAAGAAGAACCAACGCCAAATTCTGAAAAGCCGGCGTCAACTCGAAAACAGTTGATTGAGGACCAAAAGAAGGATCCAGAGCTCGCCAAACTCCGAGAAACCGCAATGACATCACAAGAGGCAGAGCTAGCATCAACGTGCTACTACATCCAAGATGATATGCTCTTCAGGAAATGGAAACCTCCAGACGCATCCAACGAAGAAGAATGGAGAATATGCCATCAAATCGTGTTACCAGAAAGATACCGAGCGTACATCATGAATCTGGCTCATGACACACCAATGTCAGGTCATCTCGGCATCCACAAGACATACCACAAGATTATGTCACACTTCTTCTGGCCACGTTTGAAGAAAGATGTCATCCAGTACTGCCGATCTTGTCATGCCTGTCAGATGGTTGGCAAGCCAAATCAAAAGATCCCTGTTGCTCCTCTGAAGCCGATTCCAGCCTTTGAAGAACCTTTCAGCAGAGTACTTATTGACTGTGTTGGTCCTCTCCCAAGGACAAAAGCTGGCAACCAATACCTGTTGACCATTATGTGTGCTTCAACTCGTTTTCCTGAGGCTATTCCTCTAAGGAACATAAAAGCATCAAACATTGTAAAGGCCTTGATCAAGTTCTTTACTCTATTTGGTCTACCAAAGTCCATCCAATCGGACCAAGGAACGAATTTCACGGCCAATCTTTTCAAGCAAGTCATGACTCAGTTGGGCATCAAACACTGCATGTCGAGTGCGTATCATGCCGAGTCGCAAGGCGCTCTTGAGCGATTCCATCAGACTCTCAAGAACATGATCCGAACCTATTGCTTTGAGCACGAAAAAGACTGGGACGAAGGAATCCACATGCTGCTGTTTGCAACCCGTGAATCCGTCCAGGAATCGTTGGGATTCAGCCCTTTTGACTTAGTCTTTGGCCATTCGGTGCGCGGTCTCTTGAAATGTATAAAAGAGACTTTGTTGTCACCAACAGCCACTGAAGGACTTTTAGACTATGTAATTAAGTTTAAAACTAGACTTTATGATGCTTGTGTTCTGGCCAAAAATAACTTACAAAACACCCAATCCAGCATGAAACGCTGGTATGATAGAAAGGCCCGTATTAGAGAATTTTCTCCCGGGGATAAGGTGCTTGTATTTTTGCCCATACCAGGTCAACCCTTGCAAGCCAGATATTTTGGTCCCTATGAAATTGAGACCAAAATTAGTGACCTCAATTACACAATCAAAACCCCTGACCGTAGGAAAAAGACTCAGCTATGTCACATAAACATGCTGAAGCCTTATGTATCTCGGCCAGATCACTCAGAGAAGAGTAATTGTGTTTTAAATACAGTCAAAAGTTGTTCAAATAGCCATGTTTCTTCTATTGATGATGATATTGTAAAGGAGAAATTTGGACAATACAAAATACCTAATTCTTTTGTATTACAGAATTTGGATGTAAAACTGTCTCATCTGTCTTCGACAGAAAGGCCAGTTATCATGAAACTCATTAATGAATTTAATGACATTTTTTCTGATGTACCAAAACAGACTAATGTTATGATGCATGATGTAGATGTTGGCGAGGCTACTCCAGTCAAGCAGCATCCTTACAGGGTCAACCCTGAAAAACTTGCCATACTTAGGTGAGAAATCAAGTATATGCTTGAAAATGACCTCATTAAACCAAGTTCCAGTAGCTGGAGCTCCCCATGTGTCTTGATACCTAAACAGGACAAGACTTATCGTTTTTGTACAGACTACCGTAAGGTAAATGCTGTAACAAAGACCGATTCGTTTCCTATCCCTAGGATAGACGATCTCATAGATCGTATTGGTGACGCTAAGTACATCACCAAAATAGACCTACTTTCAGGTTATTGGCAGGTTCCCCTGACTGATAGGGCAAAGGAAATCTCCGCCTTTGTCACCCCTGATGGTCTGTACCAATACAAAGTGATGCCATTTGGCATGAAGAATGCTCCTGCCACTTTCCAGAGAATGATAAATGCCCTGCTTGCTGACATGGAGAATTGCCACGCATACATAGACGATGTAGTAATTTTTAGCCAAGATTTTTCTAGCCATTGTAAACAACTGCATTGTCTTTTTACTAAACTTTTACATGCAAAAATTACTGTAAACCTGAGTAAGAGTGATTTTTGCCAGGCTTCCATCCAATACTTAGGCCATATTGTAGGACAAGGCCAGGTGAAACCTGTAATGGCCAAAGTAGAAGCTATCCAAGCTTTCCCTATCCCTGCTGATCGGAAACAACTCCGAAGATTTTTGGGAATGTCTGGATATTATAGAAAATTTTGCGAAAATTTTTCTGTCATTGCCAGTCCTTTAACAAACCTCTTGAGAAAGAACGTCCGATTTACTTGGACGGATGAATGTCAGAAAGCCTTTAACCAAATTAAGCAGATATTATCTAGCTCCCCCATTTTGATGGCTCCTGACTTCGGAAAACCTTTTAGGTTAGCTATTGATGCCAGTGACACAGGTGTTGGGTCAGTCCTTTACCAAGAAGATAATTTCCAAGTAGAGCACCCTATTTGTTTCTTTTCCAAGAAATTTAATAGACATCAAAGAAATTATTCTACTGTGGAAAAAGAATGTCTTGGGTTGATTCTTTCTATACAACACTTTGATTTTTATATCAGTGGGTCCAGATGGCCACTGGTTGTATTTACTGACCACAATCCCCTTACATTTATCCACAAAATGTCTGGCAAGAACCAACGACTTCTCAGGTGGAGTTTATTTTTACAAGAGTACAAACTAGATCTTAAACACATAAAAGGCAGCGAAAATGTTATCGCCGATGCCTTATCTAGATTGTAAAAAGTATTTTGATGTATATTTTTTTTTATATATATCATGATAAATACATTCTGTAATGTAAATATCATTTTTGTAATTGTTCTAAAAAGATTTCCATTTCGTGGAAATGTAAACTTTTTATTTTTAGGAGGGAGGTGTTACGTATCTAGGCATTGTTACCTAGATACTATTTTTTTTCTCTTGACCTGTAGGTTGTCTGCCCCTTGTGTAATAAGTTTTTTTTTTATTTTATTTTTCACGGTGAGTCAAGCCACACAGACAGTGACCGGTCCTTGACCTATGTGTGTACCTCTGGTTGAAAGGAGGGTGTTTTTTTTTTTTTTCTTTTCTTCTGTCTCTTTGAAGAGCGTTCTAGATCTGGGTGTTGATGACTTTCTGTTCTAGAAATTACTAGATATCGACGCGCGGTAGATTATATAAAGACCGCTCGCGTAACGTTGACGGACAGACATACGGAGACAGCCGTGAGACAGAATAGCGGAGACATTGCGTGACCCGTGCGTGGTATACCAATTGATCGTGTAAGTTAAGATTTTTCTTTTTTTCAAGGCCTTGCTTGTATTTGTAATTATATTTTCAAACTCTTTTATTGTAATATTTTTACATGCCATTTTTGTAAAAGGGTTTTGGTCAACCCTTCCATTTTGTATTGAGTTATATTATGATTAAACATTAAGTTGATATTTTACCTTCCGATTTCTTGTGTCATTTTTTTTTTTTGTTATTCATTGTAAGTCTTTGATTAAATTCAGACTTAAGATAAGTGACACAACTGCTTTTCTATTGTCACGTTCCCCTAGGCAAGCCATTTAAAAGTAGAATTCAATTCGTAATACGTGACAGCGTAATATTTAATATTTAATGTAAAAAAAAATTCGATCACTCATTTGGGGCCATATCAAGTGGGGGCCCGGGGGGATTTTCAATTTCTCCCCTCCCCCCTCCCCCACCTTAGCTACACCACTGGCAACAATTCAACCAGACACGGGTCTGACTATTTCAAAAGTGTTCGGCAGGCGTACATTTATTCATTATATCCACGCCCTCTTTCACGTCTCTGATTATACAAATGTTGAAGACCAACTGAAGAGGTTTCGGGTCAAAAGGAAAAAAAACAACACTATAATGATTTTTTTAAGAATCGTGATGCTTATAAAAACAAGCACACACAATATAATTTGTCCAACTTTTGTAATTATTTAGATATTAGCGCTTTCATGAGCATTTAAGGGACACTTAAATGCATGGCGAGGATTTTGTTCGGGGAGGGGGGGGGGGGTTGGGGGGATTTTTCACCCCTCCTGCAATATATATATATGTGTATGTGTGCCTGTGTGTGTGTGTACATGATTATTCTTTATAACATTCTGACCCTTCATTCTTTCGGAAGACGTTTATTGTACCCTACAATAGGTTCTTCCTGGAGTTAGTGGAAAAATTGTAGACTCCCCGCCAATGCCAGAAAAGGGGTCTGTGGGAGCGCTAGGAGCTCCCCCAGCGCAGGGCGGAGCCCCCGCCGCCAAGCACTATTTCCGACATTAAAAGCCAACAAAATGCTTATTCTGATGTATCTACAGTGCATTATCCTGCTATTAAATTATTTCAAAAACCTTATGTGCTATTCTTACTGACTTAGAAGGCAAGCTACTTCCACAAAAATCTGTCATTGGCACTGTATGAAGCCTCTTCCCTCCTGCTCTGAGGACCTCCATGAAAATGTAGCGCCAAGTTGTACTACGATGTACCTGTTTGCGCTTTCCTCGTAATGGCCTCCATGTCATCGCAACTCTTACTATGCGTAATTCATTTTGTTAGAGAACATGTCCCGCAAACCTCATGCGACGCACTGTCACAACCTTACTAAGGGGTCGATTTCCAGTTCGGCATAGGATTTCCTTGATTGAGACCCGATCTCTATAACTTACTCCTAAAATCCGTCTTAGCCATATTTGTTGAGCCACAATTAGTGTCTTTCAATTTCGGCAGACGACTATTCACTGCACTTTATTCATGGAGCCCAGCCACTGGTACAAATGTGTAACCGCTCTTGGAATTAGGTGACTGTGGTTTGCTTTAGGTTTTATATCAAAAAGGGAAGTTTTATCGTCAAAATATTTTTTTGGGGGGGGGGGGGGTTAAACTAAAATTATTTTTTTTTAATTCAAACCCCTCTTATCTACGCTCATAGAATTTGGGGACTGTACTTTGCTTTAAAATAAAATTGAAGAGAAAGGTTTTCAACCTCAAAACTTTCAGTTTGGGGGTATTTAAACTCAAAACCATCAGGAGAGGTTTTAAACTTTAAAAAAAAAGCCATCTGGAGGAGGGGGTTTAAACTCAAAACACCCCTTGGCTTGGCTACCCTCATAGATTTTTTAGTGTTCAATTTGCTTTTTTAGCGGCCCCCGTAAGGGGAAAAAGCCGCTATTTGGTTTGTGCAAAATGTCCGTCTGTCTGTCTGTCCGTCTGTCACACTCAGATCTCGAAAACTAGGAAAGATATGAAAAATATTATTTCATCATTAAATCCGACTTGAAAAGTTTAGGTGCAACGGCTACTTTTGGTTTTCTAAAAGCAAACCGTTTATTTATAAAATTGATTATGCAAGCGATTTTTTCATAAAAATACACCAATTCTAAAACAATTACGTAAATGTAAGGGAGGCAATGTTACAATATGCTAACAAAGATTAATAACCGTTGTGTATTTTCAGTCAAATATATTTATAAAATGTACAGGAAATGTTTACAACAAATATAAATAATACTTAAAGATTTTTTTCTGGTTAACTAGCTGCTAAAATTAAAAGAAAACATTTCTGTTTGTTTATAAAGGCTAATAATGCACTTTGTATGTAAATATCATGCATTTTTTTTAAATGGACTTTTTAAGCAGCGACTTTCGTGCAGTAGCGTAACGTCGCAATGTATTCAGTTGCTAAACCAATTCCTTAAACTTTTTAAAAAAATCAGATTTTATTTATTTTTTTGTTTAGTGCCCCCATCCGAATAAAAGAAGCTTATTTTTGTGCGTTTTGTCTGTTGGTCGGTCTGTCCGTCACGATTAGATTAACAACTAACACTAGAGGCTATTGTAAATCTGATTTAACCTTTAATTTTTAATTCAGATATAATTGCAATAGTTTAAAGTATCTATAATAGATTGTTCCGGATGTTTTGTGAAAAACAAATCAATGCCAATGAATATTTGTTTGCTCTTCTAAGTTATAGTAGATTTTATTTCCATGCTTAAACGTTGCAAGAAACACTTGATCTTTAATATATTGTTCCGGTTTTTTTAATGTAAATAGCATATAAATGCTATATAAAAATATCTATACTGATTTATATTTCAATAACTATAAAGTTGTTCCGGATATTGTTTTATAAAAAACAAATTTATGTCAAATAATTATATTTTTTTCAAAAATATCGACAATAGATTATTCAGGATATTAAAATAAGAAAGTAATTTACTAGAAACGATTATTGAAAATAAATTTTTAGACTTATTTTACCGTTAATTTTCTTGCCGAAACATAATAAAAGCTGTATAATCGGTAAAGAATGTTCCGGATTTTGTTTCGAAAAAGAAATCGACCTACATTACCTTAATTTTCTTACAAATCGTCGCCAAAAATGATCCGAATTTTATATGAAAAATCTAATAACGCTAATAAATGTTTAAAATCCCTCTTCTAATAAATAAAACAAATAATTTTCTCATTTACGAAAATTGGTTGTTCCGGATTTTTTATGAAAAATAGTTTAACTCTATTTCTGTAAAATCGCACTTCTCTGTTACCTAACATTTAACTTTCTATCTAAAACGTTAAAAAATCTAATTATCGTTAATATTATGCTCTGATTTTTAAGGAAAACAACTTCCTAACACCAAAGTATGGTTTGATAAAATCTCCATAATGTTATGGTACATCTAATTTTCATAACAGACCATCCCAGAAATTTAATTAACGGCATTTGATTAATCTGGAATTCTTATTTTTTTCTCACTATAAATATTTAAACATCCGGAACAATAAATAATAGAAACTTAAAACTAATGCAATGTTTCGGAAGGAAATTAACTTTAATCAGATTTTCAATAGCATTTAGTCTTTTTTTCTCGATAGTAACATAACGGACAGACAAACTGACAGACAAACTCGGTGCACCAATGTCTATGATCCCTCGAGAAGCTGCTCGTATAGATGACATTTTTTAGTCTAACTAGGACGTGTGACGTAATGGATTTTTTCCTTTGACGTCATTTGGAATAAATTCTTTAAATGCTAAAACAACTCGGTATAGTGATGTTTATTAAACCTCGTAATGTGACTCGCATTTTAAAAAGACATTATAGATTTAGATCTAATCTAGATTTTTTACACTAGATCTAGATTTTTTTTCTAACACTAGAGCTAGATTTTTAAAACTAGATTTAGATTTAAGTTCTAATTAAAATCATTATAGAATCTAGATCTAGAATTTCTTGGTCTAGTTTAGAATGTTTGTTGTTTTACATGTTTCGGATGTTCCTTCAGAATTGTAGTCCAAACCTCCCGTAGGACGACGGGGGATGGGAGCGGGCAGGGTTTGAACCTGGGACCATCGATGAATCCAAACGACAGTCCAGCGCGCAAACCGCACTACCAGACAGCCATGATTTAGACTAGATTAAGATCTATAATTTTAATTTCTAGGCTTAAAGTGTACATTTGTTTTCTAAAGTCTAGATTGTCAATATGTCAATATTGCAATGTTATAAAATACTAAAACTAATCTACTATTTTAATATTTAGATTTGCAATTAGTCTATTAATTGATTATCTAGTTTTTTTTATATAAATCTTATCTAAATTACATCTACATTATCTTAAATATATATTTAAGATCTAGATCTAGTAGATATAGATATTGAGAGTGCTAAATTAATAGTTTAATTTAGGTAGATCTACATCCTCATTCTAGTTCCATTTAGGCCTAAATGAAAATGCTCAATACCAAAAGATTATCTAATATCGCTTTTCTGACATATTGTACATTCTGTAATGTGTAGGTATATTATCAATAGTAGGCTATTAGTTTGTAACCAGTTTGTCATTAGATTAAGAGCAATGCCTGGTCGTGTGGTTAGCGCGCAGAACTGATTATCTCTACGGTCTCGGCTTCATACCCTGCTCGATGCCATCCTCAGTCGACCAGCGAATATGCGGATCCGACATTGATCCGTCTTTCACGGGGGCCGCCTCTGAGTTTGTGTGGCAACACAAACTCTCTTTGTAATCTTGTTTTATTTTGAAGAGGTATTTTTTTAGCTTCAAACCCAACTGAAGGGGGGGGGGGGGGTTTAAACTCAAAAACCCTTTGGCTACACTCATAGAATTTTTAGAGGGGGGGGGGGTTAACCACAAAACTCCTCTTGGCTACGCTCATAATAGAATCTGGTAACTGATATTTGGATAGTCCTATATTGACGAGGAGTTTTTATTGTAAATTTCGGAGGGGGTTTTAAAATCAAAATCTTCCTTAGTTATGCTCTTAGAATTTGGGAATCATTGTTTGGATTCTTTTTTTTTTTTTTTTGTTTTTGTTTTATAGAAGAGGGGGTTTGACTGCTAAACCCCTGGTAGGGGGGTTTTAAACTCTAACCTTCTTGGTTGGGCTGGGGCAAGTGATGGTTTAGTATTAAAATCTCACCTAAAATAAACAGAACCAAAGCAAAAAATCAGTCACTAAGTTCTGATACCCCTGCGGGGGGGGGGGGGGGTGTTCATCTCGGGGAGGGGGGTTGATCCGGCGCTTTCGACATAGTGTTACGGAGGTCACGGTTAAGCCACCCTACCTGGCTTTCACAAAGCGAAAGCCACCTTAGCCTACGATATTTGTGGACGGGAATGTCTCTCCGGAATAAGGCTCCACAGTCACATGGAAAAGTGTTCGAGATGAACCATAGTCGCTCTACGACTGAAAGAGATCTGAAGCCGAGTTATAACAAAAAGTCTTGCTTAATTAACAAACTTCCGCTGCCTCCATTTAATAGTTGCCATTTGTTGCGTGATTTAAAATATACTCGAGCAAATAAACTTGTAATACATTTGTTTATTGTTTTTGTATATTGAACTATAGCTTAGGCTGACCAAAGAGGTATAGATTTAGATAGCTGGAGGCTACCTGTCTCTCTCTCTCTCTAACATGAAAGGAAGTCAAACGCCATGCAAAGGTATACATGCATGCAAATAGTTTTACAATAATTGAAATGAATACAGCAGTCAACAGTCAAGGTAAATGTTAAGAGTTGTCACTCCCTCTATAAGCATCGGTGGTCTAGTGGTAGAATACTCGCCTGCCACGCGGGTGACCCGGGTTCGATTCCCGGTCGATGCAATTTTTTTTGGGGCTACTGAATTTTGAATATGTCATTAAAAAGAAAAAGACGTTAATGTTTTACTTAGATGTGATGTTGAGAAATGTAGTGACTATGTAATGGAACGTAAAGGAAAAAAAGAAAAGACATTTAAAAAATACGTAAAAAAAAAAACACAACTCAATCCTTATTCGAAGTGTGGATCAGTCACGTAGGCTTATTGAGTTTGTAATAGATCTAGACCAGTGATTCCCAAAGTGATCCATATAGACCCCCCAGGTGTCTACGAAAACTTCCAAGGGGTCTACGAAAGTTAAAAAGGTAATTGGGGGTCTATGAGATGTGCACGGGGGTCTACGAAAGTTAATCTCAATTCAGCATGTCGTGACTTTAATTTTGACAATTGGAATTTTTTTCATACAAACATTTATGATTTGTACCTTAGAAAATCTTTAAAATTTTTACCCTGCTGATTGAATGAAATTTTTTTTATTTTATTTAATAACTATATTTATAGAGTGTAGTTTTGTCTAGTAATAACTTTAACAAAAGAAATGTAGACTGTGCAGCGTTAAGTATCTGAAATTCAACTTTAATACTTCCTTGTCAAACAAGTGAGTGTTAATGTGCCCTTTTTATGATACTATGAAGCCAATTAAGCAGGTCGATCATTTGAAATGATGCCAACCTGATAAAAAGATAAAGGTTTGCAAAACTTTCAAACACTCGAAGGTAAAGTTCAGCCACAAAATCTCTCTTTGATCTGATATTGAGAAGAAGATGATTAGTGAGCATTTTACTATATCTCTTTACATATAGTAAAACACTGTAAACCTCATAGAATAGGCAAATTATTGATTTTACCAGCTGTTGAAAAAATTGTAAGAAAATCTTTCACAAAAATTTATTTCATTAATAAAATTTTATGTTTGGGTTTTGTGGCCGGTGTCTTGTTTTGCGTCTCTTGATTTTAAAGAAATTGTCGGCATTCTCAGGTGGCACTCCGAAAGGGCAAATTTCAATGGTCCCAATGTTGAGCTTCCGGAACATATGTTTTCTCATTATGATGTGTACGATTCTGATGTGAAAAATTAGAAGTTGTCCTATCGGGACAGTTTATAGCAGGTGTCATCTTTCTTGTAAATCTAATGAGAGCTTGTCCATTTCTCGTTTTTACAATTCACTATCAGTTTCTTCATTCCTTCCTGATAGAGTGCGATGTTCACGTGTGTATTTGTTTTTTTTTTTCACATTTGGCAAGTGTGTCAGTCTTCTATTTCCAACTATTTCAACATTAGAGAACCGTATTCTTGCTATTGTTGTTTAGCTTTACAAGGTCACACAATTTGTTTTGTACAAAATCTTTTGGATATTCCTTCAGATTATGTGGATAACTACATAATAGCCCAAACCTCCCGACGGGAGATGCGAGCAGGCAAGGTGACCACCGAACGTCAGTCCAGGCACCATGAGTTGTTTTATTTAGGAAGCATCAGAGTTTGAAGGACTATTTTTATATTGGTTACGAAAACAAAAATTGTTTGGTGAATTTGACTGATTCACTAGCAAGGTAGCTGTTAGCTCCAGTGCTCCTATTTCTTCTCTGTGGTTGTCATAGAGCTCATTAGTTACAATGAACTTAATTTTTTTATTATTTTTTCTCCATGAGGCCATTCAATGAGTATTCCAGCTCCTCCAATTGTGGTGGCTTTCTAAGAACCATCCATGCAAACTCTGAAGCTCTGTTGGAATGTAGTCAATTTTTTCTTTCTTCTTATGTAAGTCTTTGCAAACGACATATTTCTCTATACAGCTGGCTGAGTCAACCTGTCTGGTAATTATGTATTTTTTAAATTTAAATTATTGTGGCTCAAGAAATCCACGAAAAACTGCTCCTTGTGAAAATGTTTACGATGATACTTAAAAAGGCACATTAATATTTAATGTTTTGAAGAATTACTTCATAAAACAACAAATCCCTATATGAAAAATAATCTCCGTAGCAACGGATGGTGAGCTTGCAAACCATTAAAACAAAAAGTTTCCAATGTGTTTAGTGATTGTATGCTATACATATTAACTGTTATATAATAGGTTTAAATTTGAATTTTGAACATAAATGTATTTAAAAAATAGATTCAACTTAAAATGTAGTTTTAAATTACCTTTTCACTCATCGTGTCACTGGTTAGAAATTATTTTAAACAAAATGTGTAATTTGAAATTGCTGAATTTTTCAAAAATTCAATATAACTTACACAGGGGGTCTACGAGACAAAAAAGTTTGTGAACCACTGATCTAGACCAACTACAATAAATCTGGGAGATCAGAAATATTTGCGGTGCTGAAATTACCGGTGCCTAAAATTCTAGTGCCTAGATTCCGACTAGGTGTGATTGCGTTTTCATTTTGAAAGCAAACATCCGAGCTTTTCTGATAAGAATATTCAGTATTTTAGTGGTAAGGTTAGGTATTTATAAATGTTGGGCATTTTACAGACACGTTTCTCTTTTGCAAAGCTCCTGAAATGATAGAAACTCACAGGTTGCCCCGCTGGTGACCCTGATTCGATTTCCGGTCGATGCAAGTCTTTGTTTTTTTTCTTTCCATTGGCGTGTTAACCCTTCCTGGTGGCCCCACTGATGGGCAAATAAATCTGCAACGGTGTTGTCAGTCACTATGACGTGACTTGGTAGTGGTACCCAGTGCATTGTTACCAGCGTGACTTAAGATTGACTTTTATGACAAAGTCGATCTCACTGTCAATATTTGATGACCTCGGTCTAGAGCTTTATGAGACATCTGAGAACGGACGTAGCCAGTGCTTAAGTTAGTACACTAAGATTATATATCTGTGTGTAATGAGTTGGTTATATACCTATTATTACTTTATGAATCCGACTTCAAAATAATTTGATAATCGTTACCTTTAGATTTCGGTCTTTTAGAATTCTACCTTGACTCTCTCTCCTCTATATATTTGGTAAGAAAGACACAATGTCTGGTCGTCCAACATGGCTTTTAACACATTCTTCCCTCCACTTTAACCCAGCCCTCTAATGATTCCCCCATCAGCGACCAGGTAAAATTCAAAAGGTCAACTAAGATGAAAAAAAACACACCAAAGGATAGCATACTTTAAAGTTTAAAGTATACTAGATGAAGATAAGCAAAACATATGTAATTGTAAGCATCGGTGGTCTAGTTTTAAAATAATTGAAATGAATACAGCAGTCAACAGTCAGACTTAATTTAAAATTTCACAGAGCGTTCGTAAGCATCGGTGGTCTAGTGGTAGAATACTCGCCTGCCACGCGGGTGACCCGGGTTCGATTCCCGGTCGATGCAAATGTTTTTTACTTTTAAAAGATAAAATTGTCTTTGAAAAAGCTCGACCCAGGATGCAACCAATTCATACGTTACTTTAGAAACAATGGATGCTTAAGAAGAAACAGGTAGGGCCTAATATTTTTTTCAAAGGTGTTTTTTAAAAAATTAATTCAAACTTTAGGTAGTCTATTATTCTCATTCAATTAAATGATTCTAATAACTTCCATATTGCAATGATTCATTTCAGTGAGCTATGCTCAATCAAGTTCTTCTGTTACCAGTACGACTAATTATTTTACAATGGCATATGGAAAGGCACTTCACTACCTCTTCTCTAGTGCCATTAGAGCATGGAGTGGGTTGCCTGAGTCAGCCAAGAAAATCAATCACTTGGCAGAGTTTATGTCATTGATTACCATGCATGACTAGATTTAGGATAGGATATAATCATCTTTTTTAAAAAAGTAACGTCTATATTTTATAAGATTAGATAGATAAGAGAAGATAAGGTAACATATGATGGTGCGCAAAATGTTCATGTTTTTTTTATGTATTCAACTCTTTAGTGAATAGAAAAAACATGGTACTCCGTCAAAATAGCGCGGGCAAAATAGCGCCGACAAAATTGCGCGAACAAAATAGCGCAGACAAAATAGCGCCGACAAAATAGCGCAGAAAAAAAAATATATTTTAGTCATTTTGAAAGAAATACTTTAGATATCGTAAAATATAATTAGAGCCAATATTTTTTTTGTTTAATATTATAATTTTTCAGTCATTTTGCAGGAAACACTTTAGATATCGTAAAACATAAATAGGCAAAAATCATAATAAGGTAAAATGAATAATTTCAAAATATAGAATTTATTTACATTATAAATCTGTACTTCGAAAACAAGCAAAGATACTTGTCAAATTTACACACACACACAAACTTTCACAAAGTTAAATTGTAGGAGATGTCACGTAGAAATTCCATCACTGGCTTGTTTCTGTAAATTGGCAATATAGCTTCTAGTTGTCTGTTACGTTGGAGGTACTTTGTCTCGCTTGCAGCTTTACTTCGTTGTACCTCAGAATCTTGTTCTCAGTGTTCTCCTGTTCTCTGAGGAAGTGAGAGATTAACTTGTACACATTAAGGTGATGACCGTCAATAGACAGTTGAAATGCATGGTGCCATCCCTCCACTAAATTGTTTGTTCGTGGTAGATTGTCCTGTACACGATCTCTAACATTCCATAATGCTATTGAAAATCTGCGGTTTTGTCTCTGGCGACCAATATAGTTTTCCTCCCAATAGTCATACAAATTCCCTACAACATCTGTCCGAGCTTCATTGAAAAAGATAAAAACATCAACAAAAATGATGCCCAGGACATTAAATTACTAATAATCCGGTACTCTTTTACACATCATGTATAAGTCCGCGCTATTTTGTCTTGCGCTATTTTGTCGGGAAATTTCGCGCTATTTTGTCGGCGCTATTTTGTCCGCGCTATTTTGACGGGTCACCGAAAAACATATGAGTCGAGTGCGGTAATTTCCGATGAAGCTTGTGTTAAAACAATCATGTACTGGTAAAAAATTTTTTTTTTGTAAAGACAATGCCTTCTTTGTAAAGCTGATGACCCATTGTAAGAGCGATTACTAATGGATGATAGAAAAAACATTTTTTTTTACCCCGCACCAATTAGAATACTGGATCTGGTTAGAGATAAGGTATAGAAGATGCTAGTTTTGTTCAGCAATGATTTCCATATAAGACAGTGTGCAAAATGTTACCGATACTCTGTTTGTTTTGTCAACAAATATATGCGGGAATTTCCACTGACTTGTGTTTAAGATATTGATCTCCAGAACAAATTTAATGTTAAGATTATTATATTTTACTTTCTTCTTATCTCTTAATCCTGTGTACTTCCAGGGGATCATAGGGCCGCAACCACACCTCTCCACCGAACTCGGTTCTGAGCAGCTTTCTTCATCTGCTTCCATGTCATTCCAGTACCCTCAGCTTCACTGATGACTGACCTCTTCCAGGTTTGCTTAGGTCTGCCCACTTTCCTCTTTCCTTGTGGTTTGCAGTCAAGCGCCTGCCTTGCAACATTGGTAGCTGGTTTTCGCAGGGTGTGTCCTATCCAGCTCCATTTTCGTTTTGTGGTGTCTTGGTCTATGGGCTTTTGTCTAGTTCTCTCCCACAAATCGATAGTAGATATCTTTTTTGGCCACCTAATTCCTAATACCCGGCGTAGGCATCTGTTAACAAAGGCCTGGAGCTTTTCCATATTTGTTTATTTTACTTAACTTTGAAAAATTATAATGGAAGAACCAGAGTGTTCCCTTTTTTTTTTTAAAGTTGATCTGAGATTTGGAAGTGAGAGAAAGAAAGCGTCGAAAATGTGTACCAGACAGACAGACAGACAGAGTGAGTTGAAATAAGCCTTGTAATAAAAATAAAGGCAAGCACCTAACATTAACACCGCCGCACCATAACCCTAGCCTCGATGACAAAAAAATGATAACATCACAGCAACCTTCTTTTCCATGGCTCTGGTACATAACATAGCGTTTCGGTAGTGAGTATCAGCTATCAGGAAAAAAAGACAAATTAGTTTGTAAACTCTGGCTGGCAAGAAGGAAGAAAGCTGAGCTGATTTTGGTCATAGTGTGAGACATGACTTGCTATCAAAAGTCATGCTTCAAGGTCCAGTGGAGGGAGCACGAAAAAAGGGTCGCCCGAAGAAAAGCTGGACAACGTACAAGAAAGGACCGGCCTCCGTCTTGGTATTTTGCTTAGAACAGCTGATGATAGGGGTAAGTGAAGGGGGGAGGGGGGTTCGGTTAGTCCTACTGTCACACCACCCATTAAAGCATGAAACAGCACTAAACAAAAGCAATTGGTGAAAATATTTCTAATCGCACAGATTTATTATTGTTAGTCTAGTTCTATTACAAAGTCTGACTGATCCAAACTAATTGATACAGCTACACTTTGTATAAGTTTTTTTTTTTTTGAAGTATTTTTAAAAATGTTTTTTCTTGTTTTCCTTTACGTTCCATAATATCGTCACATTTCTCAACATCGCTTTTCTTCTTCGTGTCTCGTACGAACAAGTGTTCCTTTTGATCTTAACAATAAAAATCGTCTATCTTCTTGAATGTTTTTTTTTAATTCAGTACAAAAAATTATTTGCATCGACCGGGAATCGAACCCGGGTCACCCGCGTGGCAGGCGAGTATTCTACCACTAGACCACCGATGCTTACGATCCTCTTTCGAAATTTTACATCAAACCTAACTGTTGACTGATGTATTCATGTCAATTATTTAACAACTTTTTTGCATGCATGTATACCTTTGCATGTTGGTCTACTTCCCTTTTATGTTGGAGAGAGACACGTGGCCTCCAGCTATCTAAGTCTTCACATCTTTAGTTAGCCTTAGTTATAGTTCAATATACAAAAAAGACATATTGATTATTACACAAGATTATTGCTCGGGATCTTTTAAATCATGCAACTAATGGCAACTATTAAATGGAGGCAGCGGAGTTTGTTTAGCAAAACTTTCTGTTATAACTCAGACTTCAGGTCTCTTTCAGTCGTAGAGCGACTATAACTGTAATAACTCAGTCTTCAGATCTCTTTCAGTCGTAGAGTGACTGTAACTGTAATAACTCAGGCTTCAGACCTCTTGCAGTCGTAGAGCGACTATGGTTCATCTCGAACACTTTCTACTCATGTGTCTGTTGAGCCCTATTTTGGAGAGACACTCCCGTCCACATATATCGCAGGTTAAGGTGGCTTTCTCTTTGGTGGTAGAGCTGGTCATTTTCCGCATGGCGCAATTTCTTCCAGATCTGAAGCTCATGTTTTTCTTTTTTACTGTCCATAGATTTCTTGTCGCCGTCTCTCTAATGCGGTGTTAACTATGTGTGTGTAATTTCCCTATACCCAAGGCGGACAACGGCTTTGTCTGCATCAGTTGTGGAAAAATATGTAGGTCGCAAATGGGTTTGACACACTTCATTAATCTTTAATCTTCGAAATCGTAGACATTGCCGTACTTTTCCTGATGTATGATTTAAAAAAAAAAAAATACTTTTAAACTTATTTTTGGACACATTTGATTCTCACTTCAAAATTCTTTTCAAATAGATATTTTATCCATACCTCAGTATTAGAAACACCGGATACACCAAAAAAAAGCTTGCTAAACTGGTATCTAAACTTGTATTTTAGTTAGTCTTTTATATTCTGTTCATAGAAGTAAAAAAAAAATACAATTCAAGTTTTGTTTCATGGATGTGGCACTTCAATGTTTTTGTTTTTGTAACTGGACTTTTCCTCGATACGACAACGTGCCAGATTGGACTAGCTCTAGAGACTCGAAATCTGGCTATAACCTGTAGATTTTCTGGTCAGCTCTACTTTTGCAGCGTGCAACAGTTTAGAACTAGCAGACGGTATTCATCACTGTCGTGGTGCTCAGCCCTTTTGGTATTGGGGCCTTACAAGTTACCCAAATATTTTTCATGGTCGGCAATACAGAAAAATAAATCCCCGCGTCTTCGTGCTATAAATGGTTCTTATTATTTATAATTATTTAACTAGTGGAATGGAGATTGAAAATATTACCACATCTCTAACAAGACTAAAATAAGAATTTTTAATGTCAAGGCGGTCTTACTGTATGGTTCAACTCAAGAAAACATAAAGAAACTGGAACAGACACAAAATAGAGCAGTGAGATTCATAACAAACGAATATTCACATTTAACCAGAGTAACACCTTTAGTAAAATCACTAAATTTAGAAAGCCTTCAGGACAGAAGACTCAAAAGTAAAGTAGCAATTATACATAAAACACTGAACCATAATCTTTAAATATAAAAACAAAATTTAATAAAATACTCTGAAAGACACAAAGATAAAGGCACATTTCTCGTCCCATATGCTAGGATAAATTTGTACAAATACTCCTTCTTCCCTAGCGCTGTTAAAGCATGGAATGGGTTGCCTGAGCTAGCCAGGAAAACCAGTGACTTGGCAGAATTTAAGTTATTGGTTAATATGGATGACTGAATGCATGATGCGTATGACGTAATCATCTTCTTTTTTGAAGTAACGTCTGTATAATATAAGATAAGATAAGGTTCTGAAACACGGAGAACAACTGAATCAACAACAAAAGAAGCACAGACCTTCATCAATAGATGCCTGAGAACTATCTCGTTGAGAAGTCCAAAAAAGGCTCGAGATAAATAAATCCCTTTTATGAACCTTTGACCCGGGAAAGAATTTTATCCCGTGGCCAGGATGAAGGATTGGCTCTTCACCGACCCCTTTGTCTGGAGGCCTAGCCCACAAGGGTAGGCTTCATATTCCTATAATTTACCATTATGTACACTCGCGTAGCCCACTGGACGCCCTGCTTGCTTTCATTTTTAACCTTTCCGCTTCCCCGAGCAGACGTTTCTACGGAGGCGCCACGCTGAGGCCACGGGAGCTTCTCCTCCATGACACATATCTTAAAAATACACTGGTATGACAAAATAGAAAAGACTAAACTGTGGAGATGGGTAGACAGATAAGGCTACCTCGGAACGAGACAGCTGGAGGTCACTTACAAAGGCCGCGAGATACACATTTGAGACCAAAAGAAAATTCGCTGTTAAGGAGAGAAGTAGACGGCGAAAAGAAAATCTAAATCGACCACAGGCGGTTATGGTTATGCCTGCGCTAGATGGGGCAAAATATGTAGGTCACAGCTGGAGCTGCGAAGCCACAGGAAATATTGCATCCTTCATTAATCTTCGGACTCGAAGACAAGCCTTATTATTATTATAAATATAATTGTTTTTTTCCATCTTTTGTTTCTGTGAATTTATCGGCCTCCGAAAGGGGAAAAGACATTATTAGTTCTGTGTGGCCTGTCTGTCCGTCTGTTTATCCGGCCCGCTTAGATCTCAGAAACTAGAAGAGAAAAATGAAAATCGGATATTATGATATTTTCGATCATTAGTTCTGATACTACGGCTACTTTTTTTCCTTCCGAAACTGAACCATCTAATTTTTAACGCTGGTTCATCTTATTATTTTTTAATTAACAAAATGTTTTAAAATCTAAAAAATTATAATAATAATTATTATAAATACTTGCCACAAGAGGTTCTCGAGTCTACTGAACATCTGCTGTACTGGGTAGATTTCAATCACCCTGATCTTCTGTTCGTTGATAAAAAAAAGAAAAAACCGCTACCATTATCGACATCGCCGTACCACTGTCTCGTAATATATGAAAAACTGAGATAGAAAAACAAAGAAAATATGGGAACCTAGGCTTGGAGATTAAGCGTCTATGGAAATTGTCCAAAATAACAATATACCCCAACCGAGGGGATAATAACAACTGACCTCACAGACACCTTCATGGCCCTTAACATTCCCAGGAACATCCTCGTTGCCTGTCAGAGGGCGGCACTGCTGCAGACCTGCCACATCACCAGAAAATTCCTCAGTGGAAACTGTTAAAGGGACTAAGATGAAGTTTGTTTCTCTTTAGCGAAACTCGACACTGGCAGTGCCAGAGAATGGATACTCGTTCGTTTCTAACATAATAATAATAATCATAGTAATAATATATTCGTTCGTTTCTAACATAACATTATATTTATGCATGACTAATTGCATGAAACGTAGGACGTAATCATCTTCTTTTTTTGAAGTAACGTCTGTATTATATAAGATAAGATAATAATGATAATAATCATAGGGCAGTACTGCTGCAGATCTGCCACCTCATCAGAAAGTTCCATGTTTCAGGGGACTAGGCTGAATAGTGTTGCTCTCTAACAAAGCTCGACCTTGTCATTACCAGGAAATTAAAATTATAGTCCCGTTTTGGTGTTAATAATTGGCGAATACATAAAAAGAAAAAGAAAAAAAAGCACACTGTTTTTTTTTATATAAATAGCTATGCATCGACAGGAAATCGAACACGGGTCACCCGCGTAGCAGGCGAGTATCCTACCACTAGACCACCGACGCTTACATTTTCTTAATAACTTATCTTCTTACCTGTAATGTTTAAATTTGCCTCTAAATATTGTCAAAATCTTGAACTATTAGGAGGTCCAATCATCATCTTACCTGTTGACATTTTAATACAGTGTAACGCCTCAAGGCTTCCCATATTTTATTTGTAACCGAAATGTTTCTTAAGTACTTGACCTACTTGCCATTTTCTTTTTCACAGACGTAACTATAATATTGTATTAAGTCTTTTTGTCTTTTTCGTATTTAGTAAATATATATATATTATCTGCCATCAACAAGAAAAGTATATTTCAAGCATTTGGAACCAAACATCAAAATAATTGGACAGAAAAATGAAATGGCTAACGTGACCGTACCGAGATTTCTTGGCATTTTCCCGCAAACGGAAACATAATGAAATGGTCTTGTGTTGTCAGGTCAAAGGTATAATTGTGCAAAATTTCAACTTGATCCTGTGATTGGGTGTGGGGGAAATAACGTGTACAAACTATTTACCAGATAGACAGACAGACGGGCAGACAGAGTGACTTAATATAAGCTTTATTAAAATTGATTTGGCACCCACTATTTTCAACTAGTAACTCTAATAACGCTTTAAAATGTGTGAAAAGATAAAACATATCAGCAGGGCCGGTCTTAGGCATAGGTTGCAGTGGGCCCCGCGCTTCCATAGGCCCCGCGCTAATTCTAGGTGTAATTATTAAATTGCAGAATATATACAAAAAAAAGTCATGGAAATCTCCTGAACTTATTAAAATCTTCTGAAAACTTATAAAAATCTCTTGAAAAAAAGGCAAAATTGTCATATGTGGGTGCCATTCATTACGTAAAACGCCAATCCTACTCGCGATTAAAAAAAAGGCATTGTCAGCTTTCATGTAATAAAATGTAATAATCGGACGAATTTTCACCTTAAACGGAAGGTACAATTCTTTATTTACTGTTATAGTCACTGGCATATAAATATGCAATAGGTGCAAGGCTCGTAAATTAAAGCTAATTTGATCGCAATTTTGTTCTTATTAAATAATAAATAAAATTCAAAGTTGAATTTTTTTTTTAATGCAAAATCTTAATTTTCACTTATTACCCTTATTCCAACCCAGACTAGGCCCAGCGCAATCAGTTTCGCATTGGGGCCCTGCAATTTTTAGGACCGGCCCTGCATATCAGCTTAGGAGTTCATTTGAACGTAGAAATAAAAATTGCAGTCCCCATCGAGTAATTACGTTTTCTTCTAATCCATTGAGATCACTATGACAGGGATAGCTGAAGGCTAGTCCTCGGACTCATCTCAAGACAGATAACCTTTATAAGGGTCAACATGTTCAGGTCACAAAAACTCTACGGATAAATGCGTTTTAAAGTTAAAAATATATATTAATCTCGAAAGTCTGAGCATCGGTGGTCTAGTGGTAGAATACTCGCCTGCCACGCGGGTGACCCGGGTTCGATTCCCGGTCGATGCAAACGTTTTTTTTGTATTAAGTAAAAAATTACACATCCTCGATAAATTATAGTTTTAAAAATTGAGTAGGATTTATTTTGTTAAGATGGTAATATAGTAGATTGCTCTTTGCGAGGGAAGAAGTTAATACTGTCCAGTTTGTCGACATGGTCATTGTACATGGCTCTGCCTGTGTTTCCTGATGCCCATTGGTTGAGCCACTTCTCTTTGTGATTGTTAACTAACATTGACCTCAGTGTGATGTAGCTAACAGGTCTATCTGTTTTTTTTTATGGAAATGATTTTTTTTTCTGGAGGCTTGAATATGAGATCGATTATTACAGGTTCACATCTGACTTCACCTTCACTTACACCTATTCCTTGGTTTGCTGGACCATTGCGGCACCACACACGATCGGTCAACATTCTTTCTCCATTCTTCTCTGTCATTAGCCTTTGATAGAATTTTATTCTGATATTCTTTCTGAAAATATTGAAATTTTTCTTTTTACCTGCCTGGGTGGACCACATCGGGGGCCCATTTTGAGTTTGTGTTTCCACACAAACTGACTTTTGTAACCTTGTATACAAAAATCTAGGTTTGAATATTCAATAAGAGACTCGAACAAACCCAGTTAGGAATAGTCTATGGGGTCTTCTTATGGTCCGACATTTAAGCAGAAGGCACATAACAAGTATGGGGGACGAACATATACCAAAAGATGTAGTTTTTTGTGAGCTGAAAAGTGGTCGACTTAACAGAGATGCCAACTTGCTTTAACTGGCATTATAGAGAACAATGGGTGGCAGACTGCTTTAGAACGAGGCAGCTGGAGATCTTTTACAAGGGCCGCGCGATACACCCAAAATGAAAATCCACATCCGAGGACAGACGTAGACAGTGAAAAGGAAATCTAAATCGTGCGGAAATAGTTTTGTCTGAGCTGGATGTGGCAAAATAATTAGGTCGAAGCCGGTGCTGCGTATCCACGGGAAAAACTGCATTCCTCATTAATCTTCGGACTCGACGACAAGCCTTATTAAAAATTTACAATAACTTTTTAATTATAACGAATATACAAAAGGGGAAGGCAGAAGCAATACACATGAGATCACACACACACAGTTGTGGAATAAATACAGTTTTTGGTGTCAGACGTAAGGACTGAAATGTCACATTGTAAATAGTAGAAGATTCAGTAATCATTAAATAGTACTACGCGTAAACGCGCACACGCCAATAAACAAATAGCGTACAAAGCATCAGCTTAGAAATATTCTGATGTGAAATAATGGCAGCTCGTTGATATTAAAGTCTTCGAATGTTTGCCACTTATCATTTTCTTGTTTCATTATCAGTTTGTTTCACAAATGACTACATTTTAATAGGGGGGTGGGGGGCAATGATTTCAAAGCAATTAAAAATAAAATATAATAATAATTGCAAGTCTCTTTCTGGCCAATTAGAATGAAGAACAGAACCATGGACTGAAAATTGAAAAATAATATTTAATACGATTCTTACAGTATTAACACAAAGAGAAGATATGCATCTTTGAAATAATATTCATAATTGACTTGTGTAAACTGGAAAAAGTTTAAAAACTAAAAAAAGAAAAGCACATAAAATGAGAATAAACACTGACATTTATTTACTCTTGTTAAAACGCTGCAAAAGTTGGATTTAAGAAAACAAATTAACGACTTTGATAAGACATAGCAAATAATTACTGTTGGACTAGACAGTCTTATGAAAATTAACATGCCATTTTGTCTTCTGTGATATTCAGCAATTATATATATATATATATAACGGCTTGAAAATTTGAGCTAAATCATTATATCAAACAATGTTTTAAAAGATTATTTCTAGATTCTGCATTGGAAGCACTAAATACGACTTGCTTGGTGGTCCACAAACAGTGCATTACATTCAACTTTGAAATACAATCTAGTAAACTCATGCCTGTCAAATATTAGCCTACAACGTGATTTACTCTGACCACTACTGTCTCTACGTCTGATCAGTGATTGATTTGTCTATAGACAACATACAGGACCCCACCCCTCACTTGTTTGGGGGGGGGGGGGCTCCCCTAATATGGTTCCAGGGATATTTTCAATTATTTTAAAGAAAGTGCAAATGAGAAATTGTTTTGATTACAAGATACCTCATATCTCTTATAGCTTAGGGCCTTAGTAAGCCCCAAATGCGGCATTCAATGTAGCCATATCATTGAGCGAACCTTTTTGGATATAAAAGAATAGAAACAACAACACATTGACAGTGGTGTGAGAGACACATAAAGGAGTCGAGCACAAATTAAAGATGAAAAGGGAAAAAAAACAACAAGTTGGTTATTTACACTACAATGACCAAAATGGAAGTCTACAAGGCATGCGTTATGAGTACACTACTGTACGGTAGTGAATTCTGGACCACCTACGCAAAGCAAGAGAGGAAACGGAACTCATTACACCAGGATACACTCGGTCATTTACAGTGTCTAATTATAGCTCATCTAATCTTACGCATTACACGCGTTCCTTGAAAAGAGAAATTAACTAGAGACTCGACGAAGTCATTCGACTTCCTGGCTGATTCGGGCAACCCGTTCTATACTCTAATGGCACCAAGGAAAAAGGAGCACTTGTACGAATTCGTCCTAACATATGGAATTAGAACTAGTCTAACTTTTGTTACCTAACTTATGATGCGATTGTGTAGGTTATTTTTTTTTTTTGTAATTAAGAAACAGTATCGGACATAATATTTCTCCTGAGGTAGACCTGAATTTACTGCTTTTGATGTTGATTGCAAACTTTTTATTATTACAGTTTGTTCTCTATCTGTCGAGAAATCTTGTATATATTGGTGGACCAGCAATGAAAAAATATTTAAATTGGAATAGCAAGCAATGGTGGTGAGCTTGACCAAATAATTTAACAGGTATTTGATAGAGCAGGAAGAAATGAAAGGAAATATAAACACTTATTTTTTTTATCTCATTTGAATGCTTTCAATATAATCTAAACAATCTAAGTCCAATGTGTTTATTATTTGAAAATATTGATAACACAAAATGAATGCTACAATTGACAATCTTACAGACTGTACTGTTAACTTCAATTCCTGCCAACGTTCCGACTCCAGTTTGACTACTTCAAATGTTTCAGACCTTTTTATTTCAATGCTGCGTCTATGCGTGTTGATTCCCGTTCACACTGCAGCTTCACTGACCGGAGTGGTCACCAATGTGCTCAATATGATAGTACAACACGGTCTTGGACTTAGGTCCAGTATGGGCATAGGAGTCTTCATGCTGTCTCTGACTGACTTCATGCTCACATTTCTAGCTCTAGCTATCAACACGTCTGACCTCATCTTTAGTCTCTTACCCGAAACTACACTGATGACCATCTTGCGCTATGGATTATTCGTCATCGAATGGATACGATATCCAGGTTTCTTTATATCCAGCTGGATAACGGTTATTTTGTCCCTAGAGAAGTGTTTCGCCGTAGTAAGACCGCACGAAGTTAAATTAATGTTCACAAGGGACAAGACACTCTGCGCGATTACTTTTATTTGTCTGGTTTTTGTACTTCCTGTTTTACCAGTTCTGTTTCCAGACGCTGGAGTGGCAAGTTGAACGCATTGTGTTAACCAATGGCTCTATCGCAGACTCAAGAACATTGGGTATCGAGTACAATGATGCTGGTTTCGATTATGAAAGCAGTATCGATCTCATCTTCGCCATCGTACTTTCTGTTAGTTCTAACGCGATACTCATCATCAGCACATTCACTACCATGTATTTTTTAAAAGTCTCATCGCGAATTCGACAGAGGTCAGTTGTTCTGTCCTCAGACTCGATTACATCACACACGAGGAAAACGAAAAGACTCCCTTCATCTTGCCTAACACCAAACGAGACCAGAATGGTCAAGGTGGTTCTTAGCCTGTCCCTTGTTCTCATTACGTGCAATATACCAAGATACCTCAATGTCATTCTGCTCTATGCGTATCCCTATGTTTTTCACTCTAATTTGAAACTTGTCACATTTGTATGGGTCGTGAATGATCTTATCGTCTCGTTAAATTGCTCCGGTCATTTTTTCGTCTATTGGCTACTGAACAAAAAGTTTAGAGATCGCTGTAGGCTTCTATTGAAATGTAAAAACGCAACAAACAAGACCCCAGAAAATAATCGAATTTCTTAAAATTCCGAACACTTGAAATGTATTACATAATGAATTTTTTGGTAAAGTTTTCTAATACAATCAATGCATTGTGATTGAGGGCTAAGACATTGTCTAGTTATTGGCGTCGGAGGGAAACCTCCAGTCGCCTCAGCGTGGAGACATCCGCCCCGGGGAAGCGGAAAGGCTTAGAAGGAGACCAAAAAAGGGCCTCCAGTGGGCTACCACAGATGATGCTCTAGCGAGTATATTTGCACGAGTTGAGGACGCGATAAAGGCTCCAGCGGGTTCCTTACGGGCAGTGATGCCACCTTCCCAACGGAATGCAATGGTACATTATAGAAATATGAAGTGTCCCCTCGTGGGCTTGGCCTCCGGTCTCGAATTAGATTAGGGACCCATGGTAATGGTTTAAGGTACCCATGAACGAATGAATCTTATAAAATGATCATCTTGTTGATGGGGGCCTTCACACAGTGAAGAGCCACTCTATTATCCTGGCCACGGGATAATATCTTTTCCCGGGTCAAAGGTTCATAAATGGGATTCATTTATCTCTAACCTAGTTGGCATCACTGTAAGAGATTGGCGTTGGCGTAGCAAAGGTAGGCCTTATTATTGTTACATAACATGATACCTAACGTAGGTACTGGCAATACGGTATTTCTAAGCCAAGATTGGCACGTTTAGCACTTTCATGGTCATTGGTGTCATATAGATCGGATGGACGTCTGGATCTGAGGTGTGCGCGCAATATTGTCGTTCGGACTTCTCGATGTTCCCGAGTTCATATCCTGCAGGTTGCCATCCCCCGTCGCCCTACGGGAGGTTTGGACTAGGAAGTAAATTTATCTTCAACTCCAAAACATGTAATACATACAGACATACAGATGCCGGTGAGGCTTTCACGAAATATTTAGTATCAAGTGCTTGTTTATGAAAACTGGTTTGGTTTCCGAATCTGACGGTGATAAGGGAATCTCCTATCGACTCTACCCTCAGTTTTTAGGATCGAGGCATGGGGCAGTTGCCCCACTCGCCATCCCTAATGCCGCCTCTGCCTTTAACTGTTGTTCTTTTACTGGAAAGACGTGTGCCACCAGACGCATCATTGCTAAAACAACAAAAAAAAATAAATCGTAGAGTTCAATGAAGCCCACACTCTGCGGCCTAAATGCTGTGGTCAAAAATTTGCAGGGGGGCTGATAGCACCACGTCATGGGCGTAATGTGGCCCGCCGGCCGTAGTTTTGACGAAAGGTCACTCTTTATAGATAATTAACACTATGAAGGCTGTAACTGCATATCTACTAGCTCTGGATACTTCTGCGCACTCGATTTCTTCTACATGGATACCAAATTTCGTTTACTCAAAACTGCTTCAAATGTGATTGAAATTATTGCAAGAAAGACATAAAAAAACCTTTTTTTTAAACAAAGCTTATATTAAGTGTATAATAGATCTAAACTCAACTAACAATAATAAACCTGTGTGATTGGAAATATTTGTACCAAATTTTTTTTTTGTTTATCGCAATTTTATGCTTTAATCTTTCTCAATACACTATGATCCTAAACTTGTCTGGACAAGTTGGAAAAGGTGGGTGGGGGGGGGGGGGGGGAAGATCATGATCGTTTTATAAAAACCAATTTAAAAACATACACGTCTTGAATTAGACTCGAAGGTTCAAGCCACTCGAGCCAATACACCAGCCACTTTGCCAGCAAAGTGATTATGAAAATCAGTTTTACAGTTATTAAATTGTTAGTTAAAGCGATGAACTTTTTCTCAGCACAATGTATATTCAGCATATACCACCACATCTGTCAAGTACTATTTCTTTCTCTTGTTCGATACTAAACAAAATAATTAAGTACCATTAGTTAATTAAATAATCGGTTGATTTTTAAATAAGAAAATAATTGTGCAAAAATTTCAGCTTGATCCGTGATTGGGTTTGGGAGAAATAACGTGCACAAACTTTTTACCAGACAGACAGACAGACATACAAACAGTGTGAGCTGATAAAAGCTTTGTAAAAAATCTATATAAGCAAGTAAAAGAATGTTGAATCATATTTCGTCATTACAGTACCGGTGTTAGACTGCTCCGAGTGGTGTGGTATGCGTTCTGGCCTGTCGTTCAGTGGTTTCAATGGGCCAGGGTTCGAACCCTGCCCGCTGCCAACCCCCAGTGGTCTTGCAGGAGGTTTGGGCTAGGATATAAATACTTTTCTTCAGAATCTCAAGCAACATACGAAGCATTTCAAACACTTGATCACACACATTTTACAAACAAACATAGCTCGTGTCTTTGATTGTATAAACATTTGTAAAACTGTGGCTGTCGAGGGGCTGTCAAAAAAGGGGAGTGGGGAAATCTTATGTTTTGGCATTGCAATTATTAATCCATATATGAGTATTAGTATGACGAACGATATTATGAACCAGTGCTTTTTTTTAAAAAAAATAGGTGCCGGTACCCAGTGATTAGGTGCCAGTACTCAGTAGTTGAATGCCTAACTTTTAACTACTAAAAATTAATAATATACGTTAAAATACAAGAAAAATAATAACTTTTTCAAAAAGGTGCCGGTACGCAGTACCGGTACGTACCGTCACAAAAAAAGCCCTGTTATGAACAATGTCTAAAATTTAAATATGAACTTACTCGACATTATTTCATAATATGTTTGATGACGTCTGACACAACATTGATTCAATACTTGCTAGGGAGAGAAATTTGTATTTGAGAAATATTAGTCAAAAATGTACTTTTCTCCTTCCATACAAAATATTTATTGCGTACCTCCTCCCTCCCTCTATCTTTTCGACATATTAATTTAATAAAAAGAAATGTGCATCGACCGGGAATCGAACCCGGGTCACCCGCGTGGCAGGCGAGTATTCTACCACTAGACCACCGATGCCTACAAGGGATTTCAAAACTGACAAAAAGCCAATCTATTTTATTTCAAGACTTGCCTGCCCTTGAAGGTAGAGTTATCGTTATTAGTTAATTGATTTTTACGTTTATTAAAAACACATTGCTGCTAATTTGCTCCTAATTACTATTATCCAATGAAGGTAACCATGCCCGGCGCAATTCCCCTGATCTCATGCGCGCGAAGTTTGAGCTAGGCCGCTAGAATGTAATAGTGTTTAAATCAGTAAGAACACCCACAATATGTAAAACAAACAAAACAAAAACACTAAAAGTTAGGGGCGACAATGACGTACGTATTCATCAACTCTAAATCACTGGCGGATCCAGGGGGGGGGGGGCGGTAGAGGCGATCGCCCCCCCCCCCCCACTCGGCCGATCCCCGAAAGGGGGGGGGGACGGACGACTTTTAGTCAAGAAATCACACAATTTGTACACGAATTTATTAGTTCTGTTAATAATATATATTAATTATTTATATTTCAACCTATTTTTAGATTATTTCGCCCCCCTGAATTATGTTCGCCGATTTGGTGGGATGGGGAGGTGGCGTGATGACTCTCCCCTTCTAATGATGACATCCTTTCCAGTCTAGTTTATCACAGTGCGCACCTACTAGCTTAGATGGCGGTGCGAATGGCAGAGTTTTAACAATATATATATATATCTTATTTTATAAGATATATATATATATAGTGATGGGAACTAAACTAACTTTTAAAAGTTAAACTAAAACTAGTTTTGAACTAAAATAAAGTAGTTAAACTATAAGTTTATCATGAATTTCAAAAAGATAGTTAAACTAAACTAAAGAAAGTTAATTAAACTATAACAAACTTTTTGAACTAGACCTATATAGATATAATCATCCGACTGTATGCCTACGGTTCGATTTTATTCTTTTAACATTCTAGTAACATTTATCTATAATAAAATCAGTATTAAGGAATATGTTTCTTACATAAACGTTACTGCACAATAAAATAAAATGTCTCAATAAATATGTGTGCTTGTATTTTTGCCTTGAATTAAAACCTTTAGAAAATAATGGTACTCTTTTTAAAAAAAATTATATTAACTTATCATATAACGCAGAATCTTATCTATACTGGTAAAGTTTAAAATCTCATTAAAGAACATAAATTTAGAATTTCAAAGTTAGATTTAGTACCCAAAGAAATAGAAACGAAATCGTTGGAGTTTTTAAAACATTTGACCTGTAGAACTATTTTATAGCGTAAAATACATGCTGGACTCACCAGGCCGATGTGCTATTTTCTTGTCTGACCACTAAAAATACAACTAACACTATTGCATAACTGCGAAACGCGCAAGAAAAAAAAAACTGGTCATTATGGACTGCACACTAAGTACACTGTATAGACCTACACGTGTACGTCTATCTGGCCAGGTTGTTAAAATCAGTCGGACACACTGTCTATTTACTTTCTGGGCAGGGAGGGTGTTTAACTAATTTAGTGTAAAGATATATCTAGAACATGCTTGACTAGCCACGCCAGTGTGGTGTTATTTTCTTGTCTGACATCTCCACATTAAGCAAACACTATTGCATAACGCTTAATGCAGGGTAGTCTTGCAGTATTGTCGACTACACACGTACAGTACACTAGGCCTACATGTGGTCATGTGTATGTCTAGCTAACTGGGTTGTTAAAATCAGTTGGACAAAGTCTATTTACTTTATGGTCAGAGAGGGTGTGGATTAAGATTTTTTTTCTAGAGTTGGTTACCCTAATGCTATTAGATCTATAGGCCCTATAGGCCTAGCTGTTGATTTAGACTTAATAGATCTCAATAAAAATTCTAAGACTATAAAAGGGTGTACTTGATGTTCCTACAGTTACAAAATATTGTTTGCCGCAAATGAATTGATTAAAACCACTAAATATTGACCTAACGCACAAATCAGAGTCCCACTAGAAACAGAAATTAAACACCTCCACGTGGCTCACACAAAATTCGGAACAACCTCATTCATAATATTGCATAGAAGCTTTTGGCAAAAAATGCAAAAAAAAAACATTTTATAATACTGCTACTTTCAAGCATCTTACTTTACCCTTTTCAAACGCAGACTGTCTAAATAGTTGTTAACTGCATCATCAAAGTTATTGATATCACATGATCAGAAAACAGGGAGTGCATTTCAACCCTGACCACATGTTGAAAAGTTTACAAATTTTAATTAAACTTTTTAGTTAGTAACTAAAAAAAATTAATTAAACTACGACTTTAACTAAACTTTTTTTCCTAGTTAAACAATGGCCTTAACTAATTTTATTAGTTAAACTAAAAGTTTCTAACTTTTTAGTTAACGTTTGCCTATCACTATATATATATATATATATATATATATATATATATATATATATATATGTGTGTGTGTGTGTGAGTTTAATTATATTCTCTATGATCCATTTCCTACGTAATACAGAAAGGAGAGAGGTTCTAAACAAGGCAAAAAAAAAAAAAAAAAAAGGGAGGAATGGAGAAAGACGGTCGACAAAGCATGCCTGGTGCCCCAACGGTCCAACAGATTAAGGGATAGGCCCTGCGGGGAGGGTAATACAGAAATATACAAGAAGTATATCAGGGGGATAATGATTGATAACCGATTGGTTGCTGTTGCCAGCATGCGTATCAACTTACAAAGTAATTATCGCGAAGTGAACGCAGCTCCGACTACTAAATATCGACACAGTCTCTTCCATAGGCGTAGCGTAGATTTTTTTATTTTTAGGGGGTGGGGTAAAATGACTTCCCATTATTTTAAAATTTTTTCTTTTTTTTTTTCATGATACACACTGTTACAAAAGTTTCATTACAGCTTTCCTTCAGTTGTGTTTTCGGAGATAAGTTGTATGTATCCTAGACAAGCTTGTTTTTGGAATTAGCGTAACGGCAGTGGATATCCTTCGTAACAAGTGCTTCTTTTCTAGTGCCATTAGAGATTGGAACGTGTTGCCTGAATCAGCCAGGAAAACCAACAACTTGGTAGAGTTTGTCATCGATGAACATACATGACTAGATTGACACATAGGATGTGTAGAGTGTAATTATCTTCTCTTGTGAAGTAATGTGTGCAATGTATCTAATACATAAAGTAGATTGTAAGGTGCATGCATATATGTATGTCTTGCATAGAAGTCAAAACCGTTTAATCAATCCTAATGAAACTTGGCAAGAACGTTCCTTATATAATAGCAGTGATCTTAGGATATGCAAAGTTGCCATACAAGAAGAGAGTTTAATAAATTTAGAATTTAGATCAATAGGGCATCTTCAAATAGATCACGCGAGCCACGGCCAGACGATAACATTTATAGTAGAAAAAAAAACCCAGAGCAAAACCGGGTAATAACATAGTAGGTATATGATAAGATAAGAATTGTATTTGCTATTTCCCTTTATACATCTATGATTTTTTCTATGTATGAAGTTTTAGTTTTCACTTTCCTTTAAATATTTGTTTTGATTCCCGGAAAACAAAACTAAAAAGCGACATTAAAAATCTCACTGCATAATATTAACATTTTGTATTAAAATACGATAAAAATAATTCTTACTAGGCAACATCTGTATGGCTTAAAAATTTGAAATCGATAACAAAAATTCTGTTATGGTTTTCGTAGAATCAAATTTGTTGACAGTTTCAAAATCAAATAAGAATTTCTTTAACCATTTTTTTTTCAAAATAATAAAGAACAAATGACATCGTATTCATTGGTAACAAAAGAATTTCGCCCAAAACAACAGCTGTTGTTAATAGGCATAATCCACTTATGTTATTTATATAGAATATAATTTATTTTTGCTTATTTTTAACTTTGCGTCCAGGTATTTAAAAATCTGCTTCAGACATGCATAACCATCATTTTTAGCGGCCCTCAAAAAGCCATTATTAGTTTTGTGTTATCTGTATGTCCGTCTGCCCGTCCAATTTAGATCATAGAAACTAGAAAAAATATTTCAATTCAATATCATGAACTCTATATATATAATTCTCTTCATGGCTCAAGAGTTTGGACACCAAGTAATGAAAAGATCACATTTTTATTTCTGCAAGTCGAAGGACTAGAGTTACCCCGCGTAATTTTAAAGGCGAAAAAACGAGGGGGTGGAGAACAAATAGTATTCACCCGTCACTCAATAGCAAGGCCTGACTTAACCATTGTGACCAAGAAGTCATGGAAAGAGAACAAGCAATCTACCCTGTATTCAACCGTCACTAAATAGCAGGGCGGACTTAACCATTGTGGGGCCCAGTTTGGGTAGGATAATAAGTGAAAATTTAGAGTTTGTATTCTAAAATATATTCGTCTTTGCATTTTATTCATTCTTTACTACGCACAGAATTACTGCACGAGCCTTGCGTGTAGCGAAGTAATACAGTATATCACAGGAATTCTGTTTCCTACATAGATCACGCTCAATAGGAAGAATTACTAAATGTCTCAATGTATCTACGAGAATTGTTAAACTGAAGTAATTCTTAATTAGTTTGGGGCGCGAGAAGCTTCTTTCACTAGATTCCACAAGTACGGGTATTGCATAATGCCGTTTTTTTTTAAAATCGCGCGTAGATTTTCGTTTTCCATATTGAATGACAACCCAAAATGACAATTTTTGTCTATATATTTCCTGAGATTTGTATGAGTTTTCAAAAGATTTTAATAATTTCCGGATATTTCCATGACCTTTTAATATATTTTGCAATTTCAAAAGATTTCCAGGAGCTCCTGGTAAATCGACAGAAGGCCGCGGGAAATCTGTTAAAAGTTATAAAATGGTTTAATTTAATAATTTATACACCTAGAATTAGCGCGGGTCTTATGAAAGTGCGGGGCCCACTGCGGTCGCATAGGCTTCAGTGGCCTAAGGCCGGCCCTGCAAAATAGCGGCGTATGCTACGCCGCCGGTCGACTAGTTATATGTATATTTTAAAGCAAAAAATCTTTAATTAATAAAAAAAAAATATCCTTGCAAGCAATTTTGCTTTTTAATAAAAAAAAGAAATATACACAACTTTTAATTAGAAAACTTCAGGGGAGGTAAGCTTTTAAGAAAAGTCCCAGACTTCTTCATTCATAGATTCGCGCAATCTATCTTCTATATATATAATTCTCTTCTTCCCTCAAGAGTTTTGTCGAGTAGTAAGGAGTAAAGGAAAGATCACTCTGCGGATAGTCCACGAGAAAACAAGAAGGGGGAGGGGGGTAGAACACGTAGTCACAAGATAGCGGGGGGGGGGGGGGGCAGGGCCGTGGCAATATCACTCTTTTGTTTTTATTTCTCACGTTAAAAAAAAAGGGGAGGGGGAAGTAATCTACTCTGTGGTGTACCTATCGAGGCGACAGAGCTCGCTCAAGAGTTTGCACACAAAGGAAAGATCAGTCTTTTATTTTGCAACTCGGACGGAGGGAGTTATCCTAGGTAATTTAAGAGCGAAAAAAAAAAAGATAATTTTCGTCTGTATATTTCAGAAGATTTGTATGAGTTTTCAAAAGATTTTAATAATTTCCGAATATATCCAGGACTTTTTCATATATTTTGCAATTTCAGGAGATTGGCAGGACCTCCTGACAGAAGGCTGAGGGAAATCTGTTATAAGTTATAAAATGGTTTAATTAAAAAATTTATACACCTAAAATTAGCGCGGTTCCTATAAAAGTGCTGGGCCCACTGAGGTCGCATAGGTTGCAGTGGCCTAAGGTTGGCCATGCAAAATAGCGGCGTATGCTACCCCGCCGGTCAACTAGTAGTTAAAACAAAACACAAGCTGTTTTATTAAACAAGAATGACAAAACAGTTCATAACAAGACAGAACATACACACAAGTTCACCTATCTCTAAGCCAGTTTTGCACACCAGTACAGTGCAGTTCACAACAGACAATAAGAAACGTAAATACACAACATTCTGTGAACAGGAAGCGGAGGATTCATCTCTCGTCACCTCACAGCGTGGCGCCTTCGTTGAAACATCTAGTAGTGGAACTAGATAGGCTAAGTACGGGTAGCGAACAAGGCCCCTGCAGGACACCTTGGGTGAGCTTTTTTATTTTTTAAAATCTCTTTCGGGGTGGGGATGGAACAAATAGCCCGGTTACCCAGTCCAAAAAATTCGCCACACAGTTCCACAAATGGGGACGACATCAATGCCCGTTAGCTGGAGTGGCGGTCCCTGCACGGAACATGGGGTTTACAGTATAGGAATATGAGGTAAACTCCCCATGGTTAGCGCTGCCCTCCTATCTTATCTTATGTAATACAGACGTTACTTCAAAAAAGAAGATGATTATGTCCTACGCGTCATGCAGCTAGTCATGCATATTAACCAATGACTAAATTCTGCCAAGTCACTGTTTTTTCTGGCTAGCTCAGGCAACCCATTCCATGCTCTAATAGCACTAGGGAAGAAGGAGTATTTGTACAAATTTGTCCTAGCATAGGGGACAAGGAATGTGCCTTTATTTTTGTGTCTTTCAGAGTATTTTATTAAGTTTTGTTTTTGTATTTGAAGATTATGGTTCAGTGTTTTATGTATAATTGCCCTCGGCCATTTATAACCAGTGGGGTTAAGGAACGAGGCGCGATGCACCGTGTATGCGGTGCGGTCGCCTTACTCAGTCCATGGCCGTTACTTCTGGGAGCCCTTAGGCAGGACAGGGGTGAAGAGCCCCATGTCCAGGCCTGTTCATTGGATAAAAGCCTTTCTAACGATCAATGGGATAATGGCGCCTTCGGCACCGATTCCCTACTGGACTTTATCGAAGGTCAGTATATATATATATATATATGTATATATATATATTCTAAGTTTGTGTTTACTAATCTAGTGGATTGGATATAAATGTATGTTAAAGTTAGCTAATGATCCTTTCAAGTTTTTTCTCTTTCGCTACGAAAAAAAAAATAGTTTTGCGAAAATGGGTTTACCCGAAGCCGATACATTCATATCTATTCAAAACGAAAAGAGCGCTAGCTTTGTTAAATGAATGGAATTATAAAGTGAACAATTAAACGAAATAATTTTTAGTACGCGATTCATGAATGAATTTAGATCTAGGCCTATCTCAACTCTGCTTCGCAGCTTTCGTAAACGAATGTAGTCTCTTAAAAATGCTTTAGAAAACCAAATTTGAATGTTTATTTGATCAAAATATGAAATGAATGGATTCTAATCAGTATGTTCATGTGTTAAAGTATAAAACTATCTGTGCGAAGAGAAGTTTTATCATCTTAGAGTTGAATTAGAGATTCAGATCTAGGGATGGGACTATAAAGTAAACAATTAAACGAATTAATTTTTAGTAAGAGATTCATTACGGTATTGTCTAATGAAAGAATGTTCGTCAGGAAATCTGTAGTCACAGATATAAGGAACTAATTTATGTAAAAAATGCTTTTGAAACACAAAATTGAAGGTTAATTTTATTATATAATGAAATCAATGGAGTATGGTAATATAAACTACAACTTATAATACTAAGCAGGGGCATAGCTAGGAATTTTCCATCGTTTGGGGGCCCTTGGAGCTTGACCTCTTTGGGGGCCTCTGCATTTTTCGTAATATTTAATTTTTAATGTAACAAAACACTCATTTGAAGGCCCCCTGAAGTGGGAGCCAGGGGGGATTTTCAAATACTCCCCCCTCCTGCCCCCACCCTAGATACGCCACTGATACTAAGAGAATATATTAAATATTTAAACAATAAAAGCCGTGAATAGAAAATTAGGAGGCAATATCAGGTTTTAATTGGGCGTAATGGTCAAGGGCCCGCAGGACCGGTCTTAGGGCTTTGCAACCTATGCTGCCGCAGTGGGCCCGCACTTTCGTAGGCCCCGTGCTAACTCTAGTTGTAAATTATTGAAATAAACTATTTTAACTTATAACAGGGTTCCCGTGGTCTGAAAATCTCCTGAAATTATTAAATATCCTGAAAACTTAAAACAAGTTCGGAAAAATTGACAAAATTGTAATTTGTGTGTGTCATTTCATATGGAAAACGCCAATCCGTCTCGCAATAAAAAAAAAAAGGCATTTTCAGCTTTCATTTAATACATAAAATAGGGCGAATTTTAACCAAAAAAATACGTTCCAAAACAATTTAGTGTAATAGTCAATGGCATTTAAATCTATCTCGATCTCTTAAAAAAATCTAAAAGGCAGATCTGAATGTTTATCGGCTTTATGTTGGAAATCTACCTTCTATTGTAGATGGCTCGTAAAGTTAATTTGATCTTGATTTAGCACTTAGTAAAGATGAATAAAATACAAAGGCGAATTTATTTTCTAACAAACAATCTTAATTTTCACTTATTATCCTTATCCCTACCCAGACTAGGCCCCGCGCAATCCGTATCGCATAGGGCCCCGCAGTCTGTAAGACCGGCCCTGCCAAGGGGTAAAGCGATTGGCCTCTGTACCTAGGTGTCTCGAGTTCGAATCCAGGTGAAGACAGTGATTTTGAGTCGACACAACTCTAAATCAGTACCCCTCATTCGTTCGGAAAGCTAAGTTGGCTGGTCGTTGTGCTAGCCACATGACTCATTCGTTAACCGTCAGTCATAGAAGTGGATGATCCTTATGTCTGCTCTATAGCTGCAAGGTATAACAAGAAAGATATTTTTTTAAATACTTTAAAAACACAGCTTATATTAAAAAATACTTTAAAAAAAACCACAGATTATATTAAGTGTAATTAGTTTGAATTAGAATAAGTAATCAATTAGTTTGGATCAGTCACAGTAAAATATATGCAAGACATACTAAATCTGTTCGATTAGAAATATTTTTACCGATTGATTTTGTCTAGCTTTTAGCTTTCTCAATGCGCTATGATCCTATCATTTGTTTGGACCAGTTGTGAAAGGGGGAGGGAAGAAGGGGGTATCTTGGTAAATGTTTACACTGTCGTTGTTTAAATTAAATACGGGCATGCTTTTAGCCTATTACTAAAAATTAGTGGATGTTTTATTAAAAATTTAGAAAAAATCTTGCACTGGGTGCTCCATTAGCTTAAATCCGACCCTGGTAATTGCGATATCGTATATATAATTATATATATATATATTGTGTGTGTGTGTGTTTGTGTAACAAAATAGATCTACTTAATTGTTCTAGAATGTATCTCGCTTTGAAGTCAAGGCAAGGTGTAACTGTAGCTCCAACAGGGGAAATGCTATCATTAGTTTTACGAAGACAGGTTAGCTTTGTCAATAATAATGTTACTAGGAGTGTACTCTCTTATATTTCTTTGAGGTATTAATTATGAGCGTTCACCAACAGTTTCAAGTAGTCTAGCTTGATATTCAGCTAAAGTAATCAGCAGATAATAGTATTTTTTTCCTTTCAAATCTATAATTAATTCCAGCTGACATACTCCAGCCCTGGAATCCATTTTTTACCTTTCGTCCTTTGATTTAGTTGAAATGATAATCCCTATAATCTGTGAATGTGTGTGTGTGTATGTGTATGTGTGTGTATATATATATATATACATATATATATATGTGTGTGTGTATGTGTGTGTGTATGCATGTGTATGTGTGTGTGTTTATCGCGAAAGGACGAAAAAATTCGTATCAGATTTTTTTTTTTCTTTTAAAGGCTGACTTTTGCTAGAGAACATTATCCTCATTATCAATCGTGTACTTTTGAAAAATAAATAAATTAAAAGTTTGCTCGGTAAAAAAACAACAAATAAATAAGCCAACAAAACGTCACATATTGAAAGATCACTGTTGCCAACTATCGAATACGAGTTTCAATGTTCTCCAAGCCAAAAAAGCTAAGAAATTTAATGTTACAGTGCTTTAAAGTGAACAATAAATATTGTAAGCCTTTGGCAATTCATAGATTCTCAACAGTTCCTAAACTCTTTACATAACATGTAAAAAAAAAAAAAAAAAGATCCCTTACGAGATCCATTAGGACAGATAGTGCTAACGAAGTAATAGTTTGAAATAACAAACACACGTAGATACAAAAGACATTATAAAAGTTCATCAAAATTCACTATAGCGGCAGCACCTGCTTGTTCTTCATGCAGCTCATTTATTACTTCGATTTTCAGATAAAATTCAGACTGAACTAGTTCTGAATATTGTAAAACTAAAGTTCGTTCGAAAACGTACATTCTCATTTTGAAAAAAATATTAAAAGTTAGCACATAGTCTACATCTGACGAAATTGTTGCCCTGCTGTTTGGCCATAAAAAGATTTTATATTTGATGTTTCACTTGGCTACGTTAAAAGAAGATTTTTTCTTCAACCCTTTCGAAATCATTGCAATAAACAATCAAAGTTTGTATTTGACAAATATGTTAACTTTGGAAGAAAATTTCTCACAGCATGTCATCGATGATCCCATGTACATCTCTGACGAGAAAATGACTACTTTTATTATTGTGGTCGACATCTTGCTGTTAGGTCTTTTTTCAGTGACAGGAATCATCTCCAACATTATCAACATGATCATCTTCGTCAAGCAGGTTCTCAAAGACAGCATGACGGTGGGGCTCTTCTCTTTGGCTTTCACAGATTTCTCCATCGCGGCCTTGGAGCTGACCTTCTCATGCACCTACCTGGCCAGCGTGATATGTCCATGGAGCTCAGTGGACTTCTGGGCTCTTAACAATATCACTTTGACCTGGAGTATTTGTGCTCTTTACTTGACTTCTTGTTGGATAACGGCCATCATATCACTGGAGAGATGCTTCTGTGTCGTGTACCCATTTAGTGTTAGGCAAATATTCACCAGGGGGCGCTGCGTGTTGTTAATAATTGTCGTTTACACCTTGCACATCTCAGCTGTACTTCCGGTTTATTTGGTAGAAAAGATGGAATGGCTATCTTTCGACTTCCAAGCTAACAATGGTTCCGTGACGTCCATTCAACAAAGGTGGATCTACTCCATAGCTTTCTCAGAATCAACACAAGAACTGGACATCATCATGGACATCACCGCTGGCTTGTTTCTATTTATATTACCACAGCTAATTGTTCTGGTGTGTTCTGTTTGGATGGCGATCGCTCTAAAACTCTCTTCTACAGTTCGAGCTCGGAAAGACGGGGACGACAACGCAGCGTTAAAATCTAGCACAAACTATTCCAATTTAACAAGGCAGGAGAAAAAGCTGATAAAGATGGTCCTGTTTGTGGATGTTCTGCAGTTGGCGTGTAACTTCCCTAGAATAACTGTGATCATATACTATCATGTTGTGTTTCCGGGACTGGACATGGCCTTAGTGAGGAACTTCAGCTCTGTCTTATGGACATGCGCATTGGTCATAAACACAATTTCCTGCTTCAGTAATTCTTTGGGATATTATTTCTTAAACTCTCTGTATAGAAACATGTTTAGAAATTTGTTTTAAGGTCTATCGGGTGAGTGGCGGCTGAGTGGTAAATCGCTTGGCTTCCAAACCGAGGGGTCGCGAGTTGGAACCCTGGTGAAGACTGACATTTTTTAATTTTGGGATCTTTAGGGCGCCTTTGAGTCCACCCAGCTCTATTGGATACATGACATAAGTTAGGGAAAAAGTAAGGACGGTATATAGTTGTGCTGGCTACATGGCACCCTCGTTAACCGTGAGTAACAGAAACAGGTGACCTTTGAATCAACTGCCCCATAGATGGCAAGGTCTGAAAGGGAAAGTTTACTTTTAAAACGATATTTTATAGAAGTATATATGATTAAAACATCATGACATGTTTTTTTTTCTAAAATCAGATTTTGTTGTCATTAATATAAGCGTGCAAACATTTTCTACCATCGTTGTGTTTTTCTCTACCATTTTTGCATTTTCCACTCCAATTAAGTCAACCTTTTGTGCAATCTACAGTCAAGCTCTTTGACACAAAACGAAGTTTGCGTACCTATCCGTATAATTATATTTAATAAATAATGATTTATGTAGCGGCTAAAAGTGTTAACAAACGTTAGATTAAAGGCGCTAGGAGACCATATCAAACTAACAAATGCAGTAAACACATTTACAATACAAACAAGCAATATACAAGTGTAGACTTATAGATTATCTAAGGGAAATAATTATAATTACTGCCATTTACTGAAAATTACAAGGTTTTGCCCTCTTTCTGCTATGTATAACACAAATTAATTAATTAGTATAAATGATTAACTAAGTGGTTAATTTTTTAATCGGTTCGTGTTTTGTAATCAACTATGAATAATTAGGTGTCAAAAGGTAATAGGGGGACTAAATCCATAAATGACATCTCTTGTTAAGTAGCATTTATTTCCCTTACTTCAATATCGAAGAAAACAATTAATCACCAACGTTTTACTAACTAATTGGTTAATTATTTTTTTATGTTGATTCATGTCTTGTCAGGTTCTATGAATAATTTGTGCAAAGTTTTACCTTGATTCCAGAATGTGAAATGGGTGAAAAAAAAAGTTCAAACTTTTTACCTGAGAGACCGGAAGAGATAAGTTAGTATAAACTTTTTTTAAAAGAATCTTAATAACTTCTGAACAGGTAAGTCTCGATTCTCCGCCTAATCGTCTGAGCTCATTTGGAAGCAATATATCAGTTCCCTTTGTTAAGAGAAAAGCGAAATAACAATGTTTGGTTTTTGTCTTTACAATCGCAAAACAACTATAAATTCTCATGTGAACTAATCATTTAAGGCAAGGGTGGGCAAATTACGTCCCGCGGGCCACATTCGGCCCGCCTGAAGGTATTATGCGGCCCGCGGACACCGACAGAAATTATGTGTGCCCACAGATTATACATATAGGCCTAAAAATGCAAATGTATTAAAAATAAATAATTGTAAATATCTATAGAAATTATTGAAGCTTCTGATTCTTATCACTTACGAAGAGGCTAAAGAAACATTGTTTCTACATTCTAACAAGTTTAAAGTTAAAAGAAGATAATTCTTATTGGCAATATTTCGAAATATTCAGGCATAGACACAAGCTCAAATTAGTAATTATTCAATACTATGATGAACTGTGTTGAAAATGTTGGGCCGACTTGGAGGAAGATGGCGAGTGTAACAACTGATTCAGCCCGTGCTTTGAGGGATACAAGATAAGTTTTTGAAATATAAACTAAAGAACAGTAGCTTAACCATAAACACTAAACGGGAAAGTTTGCACAAAGCTGCATTGAATACTTTTGTGACTATATTCATACATACTATTGTAAACAACACTTGAGAGAATCTTGGGTGTAAGATTTAAAGAATTCTATGTTTATTTATGTTTATTTATTATTATTTCATTGGTCCATTGGTTGGGACAGAGTGACAGCGCTTGGAGTTTTATTATTGCTGTCAGAGGCCTGAGTTATGGAGCCTAGTCGTACAATATAAGAAATATAGAAGTCAGTTTTCATAACAATGTATATGTTTACTAGTTAACATTGAATGCGTTGTCTACCATTACAGTTATACTGATTACTTTTATTAAAGTTTTATTTTGTTGTTCATTCATCTCTGGCGTCGCATTGAGTTACTGAAAAAAGTATGTTATGTGTCAGGTATAATCCAAGTAAGGAGTTCACTACAAAAATTAAACATATTTACAACTAATTATCTCAGTAATCAAACTTATCATAGCTAGGGGGTCTTAAGCACAGGCAGTTACGAGAGGTACTTAAAGATTTGGAAACAAAATACTCCAATGTTCGGTACCACAGTAGTGTCCGCTGGTTAAGCATGAACCAAGTATTAAGAAGAATGTGGAATCTCAAGAATGACATTGACTGCGACCTTGTTATTAATATTTCTAACGAAGACAGACTTCATGTTTTTAAAAGGATGTATTGCAATGGGTTGCTTGCACATGAAATGTTGGTGCAATTTAAATCTTTTCAAACAAAGCTTTCCAATATCTACAGTTTGTTTGCTGAAAGGTGAAACTATTTTTAATGAATGGTTGAAAAGAACAAGACTTATTTGGATCCATGATTGTGTAATTTGAAAGCAAATTTTGAGACGTCAAAGCCTGGAACCAGTTTTCAATACTCTCAATTCACCATTTAGTGCAGAAGCGGATTCAGCTTCAGTGGACATACTTGAAACCAAATTACGACCTGAAAAAGAAGTTCCAGTCCATTATTCCGCGGGAACTTTATGGGTGCCAGAAGCTGTATTTACACACTTAAAAAAACAGCTTTGCTGCTGAAATTTCACATTATTTCAGGTACATTTGTGAACTATTACTGTTTGAAACTAAACAAGTGTAAGAACAGGTTGATGCTGACTTATTGTAATTAGACAGCAGTCACAAAAGATAACAACTAGTAAGCTACATCCGCTGTTCCAGAAATTTATTCAAAGGAAGTATAACTGTACATTTATGGTAACATGTTGAGAAGTAAAATAAGAATAACAAAATTGAAAACAAAATGTTCGTAAAATTAGTTTCAGAAATTGCTAACTCTTGTTGTAATTCTTCACTTGGGAAAGTAGAAAAATAAAATGTAAATGTATGATACAGTATAAATGGGAATTAAAAGACAGTACGCACGGGAATGGGGGACTGCATATCTATCTATGTTATCTATCTATCTATCTATCTTATCTATCTATCTTATCTATCTATCTTATCTATCTATCTTATCTATCTATCTTATCTATCTATCTTATCTATCTATCTTATCTATCTATCTTATCTATCTATCTTATCTATCTATCTTATCTATCTATCTTATCTATCTATCTTATCTATCTATCTTATCTATCTATCTTATCTATCTATCTTATCTGTCTATCTTATCTGTCTATCTTATCTATCTATCTTATCTATCTATCTTATCTATCTATCTTATCTATCTATCTTATCTATCTATCTTATCTGTCTATCTTATCTGTCTATCTTATCTATCTATCTTATCTATCTATCTTATCTATCTATCTTATCTATCTATCTTATCTATCTATCTTATCTATCTATCTTATCTATCTATCTTATCTATCTATCTTATCTGTCTATCTTATCTGTCTATCTTATCTGTCTATCTTATCTATCTATCTTATCTATCTATCTTATCTATCTATCTTATCTATCTATCTTATCTATCTATCTTATCTATCTATCTTATCTATCTATCTTATCTATCTATCTTATCTGTCTATCTTATCTGTCTATCTTATCTGTCTATCTTATCTGTCTATCTTATCTATCTATCTTATCTATCTATCTTATCTATCTATCTTATCTATCTATCTTATCTATCTTATCTATCTTATCTATCTATCTTATCTATCTATCTTATCTATCTATCTTATCTATCTATCTTATCTATCTATCTTATCTATCTATCTTATCTATCTATCTTATCTATCTATCTTATCTATCTATCTTATCTATCTTATCTATCTATCTTATCTATCTATCTCATCTATCTATCTTATCTATCTATCTCATCTATCTATCTTATCTATCTATCTTATCTATCTATCTTATCTATCTATCTTATCTATCTATCTTATCTATCTATCTTATCTATCTATCTTATCTATCTATCTTATCTATCTATCTTATCTGTCTATCTTATCTGTCTATCTTATCTATCTATCTTATCTATCTATCTTATCTATCTATCTTATCTATCTATCTTATCTATCTATCTTATCTATCTATCTTATCTGTCTATCTTATCTGTCTATCTTATCTGTCTATCTTATCTATCTATCTTATCTATCTATCTTATCTATCTATCTTATCTATCTATCTTATCTATCTATCTTATCTATCTATCTTATCTATCTATCTTATCTATCTATCTTATCTATCTATCTTATCTATCTATCTTATCTATCTATCTTATCTATCTATCTTATCTATCTATCTTATCTATCTATCTTATCTATCTATCTTATCTATCTATCTTATCTATCTATCTTATCTATCTATCTTATCTATCTATCTTATCTATCTATCTTATCTATCTATCTTATCTATCTATCTTATCTATCTATCTTATCTATCTATCTTATCTATCTATCTTATCTATCTATCTTATCTATCTATCTTATCTATCTATCTTATCTATCTATCTTATCTATCTATCTTATCTATCTATCTTATCTATCTATCTTATCTATCTATCTTATCTATCTATCTTATCTATCTATCTTATCTATCTATCTTATCTATCTATCTTATCTATCTATCTTATCTATCTATCTTATCTATCTATCTTATCTATCTTATCTATCTTATCTATCTATCTTATCTATCTATCTTATCTATCTATCTTATCTATCTATCTTATCTATCTATCTTATCTATCTATCTTATCTATCTTATCTATCTTATCTATCTATCTTATCTATCTATCTTATCTATCTATCTTATCTATCTATCTTATCTATCTATCTTATCTATCTATCTTATCTATCTATCTTATCTATCTATCTTATCTATCTTATCTATCTATCTTATCTATCTATCTTATCTATCTATCTTATCTATCTATCTTATCTATCTATCTTATCTATCTATCTTATCTATCTATCTTATCTATCTATCTTATCTATCTTATCTATCTTATCTATCTATCTTATCTATCTATCTTATCTATCTATCTTATCTATCTATCTTATCTATCTATCTTATCTATCTATCTTATCTATCTATCTTATCTATCTATCTTATCTTATCTATCTTATCTATCTTATCTATCTTATCTATCTTATCTATCTTATCTATCTTATCTATCTTATCTATCTTATCTATCTTATCTATCTTATCTATCTTATCTATCTTATCTATCTATCTATCTATCTTATCTATCAATCTTATCTATCTATCTATCTATCTATCTATCTATCTAAATCTCTTTATATTTATATATATATATATATGGCTCCCCCATTTTCAAAATGTTTTTAATGAGGCCCTCCATAGAAAAAGGTTGCCCACCACTGATTTAAAAGCATCTGCGATGGTTTTTCAAATTTGAATTATTAACATATTTGAAGTCTGCGTTAAAAGTTGTAATATTCTACCATTTTTCAATTAATAGGCTCAGAAACATTTATATTTGATAAATAAGACAATAAATTCTTCACGTCTTAAAAAAAAAAGGGAATATTAAAAGTGTTTGTTTCCTCACGTCACGTCCCCCCCCCCTTAGATCTAAAACAGATGCGAGGCTACGGTATCTTCCAAATAGGTCGTGAAGGCTTCGATCAGTTCTTCCCAGCAGTGGCTGCTTGGCCTAGTCCACATGCTATGGTGGTTTCACACAACTATCTAGATCTAGACTTTTAACTCTTTCTCTCCGTAATTATTTACCGCATTCTGGTGGAATCAACGTTGGTAATCGTCAGTTAGGAGAGAAAGAGTTAATTTTAACTTAATCTTTGTTCCCCCCTCCCCCTTAAAAGAATAAGGCTGCGTGTCAGACTGGTTTTAACAACCACGTTAGATATACATACATATGTAGGAAAAACCTTGTGTAATATAGTATGAAATCAACATTTCTAACATCACAAAGAAACCCGGTGAATATTTGATTGATTTGGATGCGCAAAACATTATGTCAGAAAACAAACATCAATTAATAATTTTAAAAAAAGTATCTTATCTTATATAATACAGACGTTACTTCAAAAAAGAAGATGATTACGTCCTACGCGTCATGCATTTAGTCATGCATATTAACCAATGACTTAAGTTCTGCCAAGCCACTGGTTTTTCTGGCTAGCTCAAGCAACCCATTCCATGCTCTAATAGCACTAGGGAAGAAGGAGTATTTGTACAAATCAAAGCACAACAAAAATTGTCAAAACTACCGATGTTCCCATCTAACACTTAGAATCTACAAGTTCCCGTCTCTTTATGTCATTCTATAGTCTATCGGGGATATTCACACTAAAAGTTAAACACAGCAAATCTGCAGTTGAAATATTCTAACCATATCATTCAGTAAGAGAAAAAAAAAGAAGATAAAACAATAGGAAGAAACGTGGTGGCGATTTAATGGCACAAAAACTTAAAGGAAATGAAAAGAAGAAGATTGAAATATAGTTCATTAGTTCAGGAACAAAAGTCAGATTATTCGCAGACGATTGCATAATATATAGAACAATAAAAACAACACAAGATACAGAAATTTTACAAATAGAATTAGATGAATTGAAGAAATGAGAATCAAATTGGAGCATCTCTTTCCATCCAGAAAATTGTCAGTTATTAAGAGTAACAAAAACCTAAAACAAATTAATTCCACTTATCTTATTCATGGTTAACCAGTAAAACAGACTAATAATGCAAAATACCTAGGTGTTATAATAAATGAAAAACTGTCATGGAATCCACGTGAAGCTATCAAAAAATCAAACAAAGCATTAGGGTTTATTAAAAAAAAATTCTATAAATCAAATAAGAACATAAAACTAAAATGTTATTTAACCTTGGTTAGGCAAATAATACAATATGCATCCCCTGTTTGGGACCCTTCAACTCAAGAAAACATTAAGAAATTGGAACAGACACAAAATAGAGCAGTGAGATTCATAACAAATGAGTATTCACATTTGACTAGAGTAACACTTTTAGTAAAATCACTAATTTTAGAAAGTCTTTAGGACAGAAGACTCAAAAGTAAAGTAGCAATTATACATAAAACACTGTAATCGTCAAATACAAAAACAAAACTTAATAAATACTCAGAAAGACAAAAAGATAAAGGCAAATTCCTCACCCCATATGCTAAGATAAATTTGTACAAGTACTCCTTCTTCCCTAGTGCTATTAAAGCATGGAATGGGTTGCCTGAGCTAGCCAGGAAAACCAGTGACGTGGCAGAATTTAAGTCATTGGTTGATATGCATGACGCGTAGGACTTAATGATCTTCTTTTTTGAAGTAACGTCTGTATTATATAAGATAAGATAAGATATTTTGAAATTGAAAAAACACAATGTCAAGGACGCCACATTGAAAGAAGACTGTTGCCAACTAAAGAATAAACTTTATTTTGTGGAACAAGGAAAAATGCGTTTGTTTAGATGTTTGTAAAATGTTTGACATGTTTCGGATGTTCCTTCAGAGTTGAAGTTTACTTCCTAGTTCAAACCTCCCCGCAGGACGACAGGGGATGGTGTAAAAGGTTGTATTGTGCGTTGACGTAGTTGTATTAGAATATTACACATGAGGCTGGTCACTATTAGTGTGTCGTGAATGCGTAGACTGCTGGGTTCGTGCTTCTTGGTGTCACACTTGACACGTGACAGACACAGACATTACAGATTGACTCAAGTTCTCTTTGGCAGACAAATATAATGTTTATTTAATGACGATAATAACAATACTGCACCTTATTGGCAGTTACATCAAGACTTCCGATGTGAAACATAATTACATCCGCATAACAGCGGTATTGAATATCCAAGACGACTAGTTACAGAATAAATCACAAGTAACGTCCGCAGCACCGCGGGTAACAATAATACTTCACAGTTACTACTGTACTCTCTAAATCCAGAGAAAAACTATCAAAATACTTAAGTCCGTACTGGACCAGAAGATACTACTTTTTTCAAAGTTACAACTCGACTAACAAAGTCGCTACTACTACCTCGTTCAGAGGATTCTTTCTGACTGAACTGACTGACTGAACTGACTGCTCAAAGTCAACTTTATTCATTCTACTTCCTGTTTTCTACATCAGGAATTCCGCGTGTCTTTTAACCTCTTAACATGACGTGAACATTAAATCAGGCAATGTCCACTGAGACTGGGACAGAAGGGAGCGTGTAGGGTTTGGACCATCGATAATTCCAAATGACAGTCCAGCGCGCAAACCGCACGACCAGGCAGCCATCCATCGTGCTGAAAGTGCAAATATTACATTGCTTATTAAATACTTCCAGTATTATTATTTAGCTATTCTGTAAACCGGATACATCAAAAAGCTTGCCGCTTATGGATTTGGATGCATGTTTGAAAATCTCCAACGTTCCTTTCCCATCCGAAGACAGAAATATAGAGACGGGTCAACGACATAAGTTTATAGTACCATATTCTATTGTACCATATTGTATTGTACCATATTCTATTGTACCATATTGTATTGTACCGTATTGTATTGTACCATTTGGTATTGTACCATATTGTATTGTACCATAATGTTTTGTACCATTTTGTATTGTACCATTTTGTATTGTACCTTATAAAAAACACATTCTTTTTATCTTTTGACCACATTCTTTCCATCTTTTCACCACATTCCTTTAATCTTTTGACCACAGTCCTTCCATCTTTCGAAAACACTCTTTCCACACAAACTGTCTTTGTAACCTTGTTATTTCTGGGTTTCTTTTCAATTCAATCGTTTTCAATTGTGTTTGTTGATCTGACTAAAGCTTTTGACATGGTCAGCAGAAGTGGCCTTTTCAAACTCCTGAGGAAAATAGGTTGCCCTCCCAAACTACTGAAGTACTAAATGTACTGTCAAATTCAATGGAGCCCAATCAGCACCTTTTGAGGTTTACAGTGGTGTCAAGCAGGGATGTGTGCTCGCACCTACTCTGTTTGGCATATTCTTCTCCTGTCTACTGCATTATGCGTACAACGACATAAACAAAGGTGTGTTTCTCCATACAAGATCCTCTGGAAAACTATTTAATGTATCAAGGCTGCGGGCAAAAACCAAGGTTAGGAAGCTACTCGTCAGGGAACTCCTGTATGCTGATAATGCAGCTATTGTGGCTGATTCTGATATTCAGCTACAGTCCCTGGTTGACAAACTATCTGCTGCTTGCCAGAAGTTCGGCTTAAACATCAGTCAAAGCAAGACTAAGATACTTGTCCAAAACGCAAACACTGCAACTCAAGTAAGCATAAATGGCCAACCACTAGAAATTGTTGATCACTTTTGTTACCTTGGCTCCATCATATCCAACAACACTCTACTGGATAAAGACATAAACAACGGGATAGCCAAGGAAATGGCCACCATGTCACGGCTGCAGAAAAGAGTCTGGGACAACATATTGCTGACTAGCAGTACTAAAGCCCTAGTCTACCGGACCTGTGTGTTGAGCACCTTGATGTACGGAAGAGAAACATGGTCAACCTACTCATGGCAGGAAAAAAAGCTGAATGTTTTCCACCTCCGATGCCTAAGGCGGATCTTTAAAATAAGGTGGCAAGATAAGATAACCAATGAGGAAGTGCTACAAAGAGCAGGGTGCCAGGACATCCGCTCTGTTATCAGCAGCAGACGCCTTGGCTGGCTTGGCCACGTTCGTAGAATGCCAGTAGGTCGACTTCCACAGGACATCCTGTATGGCGATCTAATAGAAGGCAGGAGAGCCGCTGGTCGCCCACTTTTACGTTATACGGATGTATGCAAACGCGACATGAAGCTCTTCAAGATTGACACTGGCAACTGGGAAGAGGTGGCACTGGACAGATCCTCATGGAGAGAAAGCATAAAGGAAGGGTCAAAGATTGCAGATATCATACACAACAGAAGCAGAAAGAAGGGTGAAAATGCAACGGCGCTTGGTGATTATATATGCCCAACCTGCGATCGCAGTTGTGTATCAAGGATTGGCCTCTTTAGTCACACAAGAAGTTGCAAAGGGAAAAGATCGTCTCTCGAGACGTAAAATGCCACAGACAGACTTTCAATTCTACAAGAGCAGAACTATTCATTTCTTCTCTTAATAGAAAGCGACTTAAAAAAAACAAACTTGAGATGCAAATTGATGTAAATTTTAAGAAACAATTTACATTAAAAAAAGGAAGAATGAAAACAATGGTGTTCACTAATGATTAAACGCCTTGCTATTATTTCACTGTGTTAAGGAAAAAGTTGTTTTTTTTATAAATATTTTGTTGTCTTTTAGAAGTACAAATCAAAAAGACCCCAGAAATATAAAAAAAATAACACACTCTGATTTCGGGTGCGATTTTTTAACACTGGAAGAGGAAAAAAAAGTAAAGTGTAGGAAAGTATTTTTGACAAATAGTATTCAGACTCAGATGCTGCTACAGAAGGAATTAAAAACCGTTCTCAGTCCATACATTTGTATGTTTCCACAGTCTCTTGCAGGCTCGGCCCAGGAAGAAGGCAAACCTTTTTACCAAAGAGTAAAAATGTTTTACATGTTTCGGATGTTCCTTCAGACTTGAAGATAATTTACTTCCTAGTCCAAATCTCCCGCAGGACGACGGGGGATGGCAACGGGTAGGGTATGAACCCGGGATAATCGAGACAACCGAAAGACATCCAGCGCTCATACCACATATTGAGTCATGAGATACCCTCTAACATCGACTTTTAGTCGCTGGTCGTTTTGCCTCTGGACGTTCTCGCGCTAGAACAAGCGCCAAAACGGCCTGCGTTAAAAAAGGCGACGTCATAAAATACCAAAACATCCAATTTGGCACACAGTTCAGAGTGGCAAGCTAAATCCAATAACAAATACATGTATTCAGATAGATTAAAGTTTTTGTTTATATGTGTAGCTTTCCATTTAAAAATGAAGCAGATAAAAATAAGCACACATGTTTAGTGTTTAGAGGAGGGATGGGGTATCCGAGGTGCCCCATAGAGACGATTTCAAGACCAGCTAGGCTGCAAGCTTGCCTTGGCTGACATCAAACATCGGACAGCAAATGACTTTCTAAGAGACAAAGAGGAGTGGATCAACCAATGGGCAACAGGAAACACTGGCAGAGCCATGTACAAAGAAATGAACATGCCTAACAATCCGGACAGCATTAACTTCCTCCCCCGCAAAGAGCAATCTACAATCTTCCAACTAAGGACAGGACACACAGCTCTGTTAAATTACCATCTCAATAAAAAAAATCCCACACAACTACCCCTTTGTAGACACTGCGCCCTCCCTTATGAAACCGTAAACCATATCCTTTTTGAATGACCCTTCCTAATCCACCTTAGGCAGACCCTACTTCCACTACAGCCCAACATAACCAACACCCTGTACGGCAGTGCTGAACAACTGAAGAAAACAGCACACAATTTTTCCTTGGCACAGTCTGCAAAAAGAGCTCACAGCTCAGCAGCAATAAAGCTGGCTAGAAGAAGAAGAAGAAGAAGAATAAACATTTGACACCCGAAAGAAGGTAACTGCCAAAGGCAGGCGCAGACGGCGGAAAGAGAACTCAAATCGACCACCGCCAGACATCTGTATTGTCTTCTTTGGGTGTGGCAAAATATATAGAACACAGCTAGGACTAGCCACATGAAATACTGAACTAATTTTTGATGACAGTAAATTGGCATTTCAATATGGCACTACACAGGTCCGGATTTAAGCAACGACAGGCGGGGCTACAGCCCAGTGTGGTATACACAAGAAAAGGGCCTCCACAAAAGAGATAAATATATTTCCAAATTTCGACGGGTCAAAACATTTTCCCCATATTTACGGCTGGAAACAATGTTGTGGTCGTGATTAAGAAGTGTACGCTTGTAGCATGCTCGGAAAAAGTAAATACAGCTCCGGATTTACGACAGTGCATCTCCCAATGGCCGTACCCTCCACAAACTCAAAATTATGCACATTTTAAAAACTAAAATATGCATATTAAATATTTTTTTTAAAAGGAAAGACAATAAGAGATTAAATATAGTGTAGGGATACTTAAATCCTCTAAAAGATAACATGCTTTTAGATATAAGTACTTTTTATTCATAAGTGGATCTTTATTAAATCTTTTGAAACATTGTAGGGGCTTCCACATACTTGAATCCGGTCCTGGCATTACAAAGAAAATCTTTCTCACCCTCTTCGCAAAACATAAGTAATTGTTAATGAGTTTATCTCGTTTTGAAAACAAAGTAGATACAAATACATTTACAGCAAAACTATAAAATAGACAATATACATGCGGCTCCCGGTATTAGTAAAGTTTTTCAAAGCGGCCTTCTTTAGAAATTCTTCGCCCACTCCTGTGTATCGTATATGTATTTATCTCGTACCTAAAACAAAACTTAACTATAGTTATAACATATCAAACGGTATCATTAATTGAAGACGGAGTGGCAACGGTAGTTCCTGCATGAGTTATTGTGATAGTTGTCTAATTATTATTTAACTATCTAATTATCATCGTTTACCAACTGTATTTTTAATATTTGGTTGAAAATTATATTTTATTTATGGATATAAATTAATATTACAGTAGTCTTAGATGATTGAAAAAAAATCATTGTGTTTAAGGCTGAATCAAAGGTAGCAAGCCTACTATTAGATATTTGCTATGAAGTCAGATATTTTGTTTAGGATGATAATTACATATTTGTGGAATTCGATAGTACGTGTGCTGTCAGAACCCAATGTTTGCCAGCCTTTCATGACTTACTAGCTGTCTTTTGTTTGAGCTTTATAATTGTTATAATTTCACACAAATATTGAACTATTTTATTATATTTAGGTTTTAAAATGCTACAAAATATATTTGGCAACTAAGACATGTTATTCATCATGCTGATACTCAAAAATGTAAATCTTTCAAATCAAATGAAAGTAATGTTTATGTGTATACTACTAATTCTGACTCGTGTACATAAAATGTTTAAACTATGAAAATGACTCATACCGAGAGTATAGACGAAACCGATCAACGTAGTTCTATAATATAGTTTGATGAAGAATAAATAATTTTGAATACCAAAGAAATCGTGGTTAAAATATATTGTTCGCTGTCCAATTGTTAAGGCCATTACACATTTTCCTTTTTTATTTAAGTAGGTCATTATAGTTACAACATTGAAAGAAAAATGTTCCTCTCTACATTCGAATCATTATTGAATAAAATTCTAGGTTTGTACTTTATGGTAATACTTCACAGGCACAAAAACATAGACTAAATAGAATAGTTAAAAAAGCATCGGGTCACTTGAACACAACTACTATCTCTTAAAGAACTTTTTCATTATAGATGCCTAACCAAATCACTCACGATTCTTAAAGATCACCTGCACCCATTAAACCACTGTTACACCAGATTTGAACGAAGTGGTCGTCTCCCTTTCATTAGGACTAAAACAGAAAGATTGAAAACCTCTTTCATCCCACTTTCGGTCAGAGTGTTACTAAATCATCTTTCGTCATCGAGAAGTTCATAGAAGTCTAATTCATAAAGCGCTGGTTGTGGGTGTATGAGTTTCGTGTGTGAATGTTGTTCCGCAATTGCATCTATATTGTTATTGTACAGTAGTTACGCTGAGGTGGTCAATTGTAGTCAAACTGAATTTCCATTTGATTGGACCAACAAAAATTATCTTATCTTCTTATCTTATATCGCATAGCACTCTAGCAATGTTGTCTTTGGATGTTGATCTCTCGCAGGATGGGATCGATGACCCAATGTACATCTCTGAATCTAAAATGACTACTTTTATTATTGTGGTCGACATCTTTGTGTTAGGTGTTTTTTCAGTGACAGGAATCGTCTCCAACATCATCAACATGATCATCTTCGTCAAGCAAGTTCTCAAAGATAGCATGACGGTGGGGCTTTTTGCGCTTTCTTTCACGGATTTCGCAATCGCGGCAATAGAACTGACCATCTCCTGCACCCACCTGATCAGTGTTATATGTCCGTGGAGTTCAGTGGATTTCTGGGCACTTAACAATATCACATTGACTTGGACAATTTGCATTTTTTATTTGACCTCTTGCTGGATAACCGTCATTATATCACTAGAGAGATGCTTCTGTGTCGTGTGCCCCTTTAGCGTGAAGCGAATTTTCACCAGGGGGCGCTGTGTGGTGGCAATTACCGTAGTATATATTATGCACGTCTCAGCGGTACTTCCGCTATACTTGCTGGAAAAGATGGAATGGCTTCCGCTTCGTTTCCCAGATAACAATGGGTCAATGTCTTCCGTCCAACAGTAATGGATCTATTCCATAGCATTTTCAGACAGTACGCAGGAATTGGACACAATCATGGACATCACCGCTGGATTATTCCTGTTCATTACGCCACAGCTATTCATTTTGGTATGTTCCTTGTCGATGTCCTTCGCTTTAAAAAGCTCATCAACAATTCGATCTCAGAAAAATGGCGACAACAAAAAATTAAAACGAAGCAGCAAAAATTCCAATTTGACGCTACACGAGAAAAGGCTCATTAAGATGGTTCTCTTTATAGATGTTCTACAGTTGGCCTCTATAACGTCCCGAGATTAATCGTTATTATATACTATCATATTGTATTTCCAGGACTGGACATGTCCATTGTAAAGAACTTCAGCACTGTACTTTTCACATGCGCAGTGGATATTAACAACATCTCGAGCTTCAGTAATTCCCTGGGATATTATTTCTTTAATTCTGTTTATAGAATCATTTTAGTGATTTGTTTTAAACTCTGCTACTGTATAGTATATTGTAACTTCCTAAATAAATTAAATATTGGTTCATATGAGTGTATGTTTTTTATTGTTTGCAATTATCGCAGAATCGCAGCTGAACAAATGTTCATGAATCTAGGTATAAATATTTCTTAGACCTCGAAGGAGAATATTGTTGCACCCATTGAATTAGTTGCTTAGTGCGGCGTTGATTACTATATTGATGACGTCATTGCACTATTTTTTTTTGCCTGTGTAGGCTAGAGGACTGATCTCCCCTTGCTGCGTGTCACAGCTTCTAGTGACGTAAAATTAGTGTGTGTGTGTGTGTGTGTGGTTTTCGTCATTTATCGTCTGCTACACTTTCTCCATTGTTTTGTACGTTGGTACAGTAAGACGTGTCATGATAGCTCTTGAATTTCTCCATTGCTTATGTTACTGGATAGCCTTAGCATTTGCCTTGGACATTTTTCTTGTTGGATATTCTTGACCCCTTTAGGGTGAGTTTTCATTGCATAGTTTTTCTATTTGGATTCGATCGTATTTGTAAGTCTATAATTAGACTAGATCTAGAGGATTAGAAGTATCTTTTTTTTTTATCTTTCTATAGGGTTTTAGCGTCAAGTCTAAGTATTGGTCTTAGTCTTGGTGTCAAGTCTAAGTGTTAGACTCAGTTTCAAGTCTACTACAGTCTAGGAGTTAGACTCAGTGTCAAGTAACAGTTCCAGTCTCAATTTTCTATATTGAGAGTACAACTTTAGTCTACAGGACTGAGGTCTTCATCTCAGTTGGTCGTCTGGTGTTCAAGTTGGTTTTTCATGAGTCTGAGGTTCCAGATTCCAGACTGCGGGTTGATGTGGTCAGACCTGATGTTACAGTGTAAACTATAAACTTTTTGGAATTGTCCTCAGTGAACAGTATCTGATCTAGAGGCTAGATCTATGTGGATTACCAGTTGTTGTGTTGGAAGTCTATTTGAACAACTTGTAATGAATAATTTTTAAGGTAATGATATTGTTCAAACAATGATCATTTATATATAGTAAAGAGACTAACTGGATCATATTAGCTTACAAATTATATATATATATATATATATATATATATATATATATATATATATATATATATATATATATATATATATATATATAATTGATATTCATACTATGATTATCATTCATCATCTATCAGTTTATTTGTAAATATATCATTAGATTAAATTAATTATTTTATTAAATCATCATACACCTCGTCTATTAATTATGTATAACGGAGTGTGTATGGTATGACTGTCGGGCTGAACTTGGGCCTAAAATACTACAAGTTATAAAATAATACAAAGTACACAATTGTAAATTAACAAGATTACTGTAATACATCTACACATTAATATTTAATAATAATGCAGTAATATTATTCTAAAGAGACCTGACTAATATGTCAGTGCTCCTGGTGTATGCTGCTCTACTTAGATCTCCCCACGCTGAGTGTCAACCTTTCTCCATAGATTCGGCCTCTTCCTAGCTGGTATTTCTCTATGTCTCACATGGAATGGGTTGCCTGAGCTAGCCAGGAAAACCAGTGACTTGGCAGAATTTAAGTCATTGGTTAATATGTAAAACTGAATGTATGAAGCATAGGACGTAATCATCTTCTTTTTTTAAAGTAACGTCTGTATTATATAAGATAAGATAAGAATTTAAGACACACAATGTTTTTCGTGCTTATATCCTCTCGAGAAGTAATAATAATAATAATAATAATAACTGACAACGACCTACAAGACATTGACAGACTCATGAGAAAATTACTAAAAAAATTTCGATGCTTACACCCCCATGTCCTCCACCAGGAAGGATGGAGGTCTTTGATTGCATAACATCTTCAAATTTTGTAAGATGCAAGTTTTAAAAATACGATCAAAACTGCACGCCTTCAGCGATGATCTAGTTTCCTTCCTATCTTATATAATACAGACTTGATTTTACCATCACAAAAGAGATACCAGACACCGATAGCAAAGACAAACAGACACAAACACTCTTTTGTTCCCCTGGCAATCAAACCATTAAATAAGAACAATCTGATATAAACTTTGTCACATATTTGTCACTCATGTAAATTATGAGTGAGTCTGGTGTGAATGTACACTTTGGTTTCTTATAGTTATAATGTTTTTTGTTTGGTGTAATGCACAAATTTGTAAGACAAATTTCCATAAGGACAATAAATATTTTTTATTATTATTATCATTATTATTATTATTATTACTTCAAAAAAGAAGATGATTACGTCCTACGCGTCATGCATTTATTCATGCATGTTAACCAATGACTTAAATTCTGCCAAGTCAGTGGTTTTCCTGGCTAGCTCAGGCAACCCATTCCATGCTCTAATAGCACTAGGGAAGAAGGAGTATTTGTACAAATCTGTCCTAACATATGGGACGAGGAATGTGCCTTTATCTTTATGTCTTTCTGAGTATTTTATTAAATTTTGTTTTTGTATTTAAAGATTATGGTTCAGTGTTTTATGTATAATTGCTACTTTACTTTTGAGTCTTCTGTCCTGAAGACTTTCTAAATTTAGGGATTTTACTAAAGGTGTTACTCGAGTCAAATGTGAATATTCGTTTGTTATGAATCTCACTGCTCTATTTTGTGTCTGTTCCAGACTTATATTGTTAGGATATGATTAAAAAAATACTTTCAAATATAAGTGTTCACGTAATAGAAGAAGAGCATATGCCTACCACGTGAACAGTCCTGGTTTAATTCCAGGTGTTGGCTGGTGGTTGGTTAAAGGATTTATTTTGAGTATAATTGCTACCAGTTGGCGTGGTGGGCGAGAAGTGTATAACTTGGATTCCGAACCGTAGGGTTTAGGGTTCGAATCTTGATGAAGATTTGGTTTTTAGAGACCCCTGAGTCTAATTGGTACCTGGATTTCGATAGGTAAGAAAAAATGTGGTTCATCGTTGTGTTGGCTACATGACACCATTGTTAACCGTTGGCCATAGAAGGGGAGGGGGAGCGTAGAGATGGAGGGGTAAAGTATTTGGTTTTCGAACTGAGGGGGGGTTCCAATCTTCGAAGGCGTTTAGTGGGATTTTGAGCCTTCAGTTTATTTTTTTAGTAAGTTCCTAATGGGATCTGACATAAGTTAAGAAAAGTAAAGGTCGTTGTGCTGATCCCATGATATCCTCATAAACCGTAGAAGGATCTTTACATCATCTTGTTTATGGATTGTAATAACAGTAGGGAAAGTTGTTGTTTTTTTTACTTTCACGTGAAGGTAAATGTGAGGATTAATAGAAAGAACAAATTCTTATGTCCAAAAAGCCAATCACCATATTAAGAAACAATTTGTAATTCTTTTTTATTTTTTATAGTCTTTGTACTTAAGCCAAATAGATCATTAAATGCATCAAAGTTAATTCATGGTTCATTTGCTATTTTTTGCGTCGCTTATTTGAACTGAGTTATTTCCGTTCATTTAGTTGTGTTGTGTTTTTGATTTCCACATCCGGTTTCCACTGAAGACATTATAAGTGTCATATTTTACATTTTTATTTAGATGAACAAATCTATCTACCCTTCGTTTTATGTTGTTGACTTTGGCATTTTTCAGAGAATTGAAATATCACTACTATGTAATTATATGTTTATAATAGATTTCATTATAGTTTTGGTTTGCATAATTGATGCGCACAATCTAAACTTGGTCTAGATCAAGATCTATATTATTTAGACTTGTAAAATGTTTTACAAGTTTCGGATGTTCCTTTCGAGTTAAAGTTAATTTATTGTCTATTCCAAACCTCCTGCAGGGCAACGCTGGATGGGAGCAGGCAGGGTTTGAACCCGGGACCATCGATAAGGCTAGCGTCCAAACCGCACGATCAGGCAGTCATACAAATGTATTACTATTCAATCTATTGCTTATCGGCATTACTACTAGATCTAGATTTATAAATTGTTGAAAACCAAATGATACTCATTGTCTGTGTCTGAATTTATCGCTGTTTTCTTATTCATCTGTCACAATCTTATCTCTATCTTATCTCTTCCTTTATAGCTCTCAATATTTCTTTTTCCATTTCTCTATATTCTCTTATGACTACCAGTCCAACTTTTGGCCTTCACATCTGGTTCAGATATTGATTCCAGCTTAACTGTTTTCACTATCAGGAGAAGGGGCAAAGGCGAGTAACTGGCGCTTTAACCAGTAAGCTTTGGACAGGAAGGGCTCTTTAGCCATAGCTGGCTACCCACCTAGAAAAAGGAAAATTGAAACCTCTGCTGCCTTGCAGCAGTACCCAATCATGGGAAAGGCTTCGTGGAGTCAACCCTTAGGAAAAATCATGAGTCGGCTACCCTTAGGCAGTTTGCATTACTTAGTGCAGAGCCTGCGACGTCGCTGACCTCAAACTGTATCGGCACTTCGCGTTCCTTTTGGCTACGTCAGTTGCGTGGAGATGTGAGTGGTGACATAGACACACTATGAGCTTCAATAAACACAATGCTTTTATTAGTCTCTATTTATGACCTCCTTTTTACACACAGTCCTGACACACTGCTGTTCACTCAACCATGTACACTCAAGGTCCACTGGTCATTTCATACACAGGCACACACACTGCACTGCCAGCCACGCAAAACACATACACTTACTATCACATCTCCTTCCTTGAAAGCTTTGAGATATCTAATGACTATACAAATAATTTCTCTGCCTCACTATAAACAAATTAGTAAACTGAATACATGTTAAAGACAACAGAATGTAAAAATTATCTTATCTATCTCTAACTCTATCTTTTCTTTCTCTTAAGGCTTCTTTTGTGTTTCTAACTTTAAAAAAAATCTCTTGTTTTTTTAATCTCTTAACAGCTCTCTATTTTTTTCCTTTGCTTTATTTCTACTCTAGGAGTCAAGTTCCTCTTGCTGACATTGCGATCTATGGGGCATATGATGTAAAGGTCGTCTGTTTCTGTGGCTCACGGTTAGCGAGGGTTTTTATGTGGCCAGCACGACGACCAACTGCCTTTACTTTCCCCAACTTAAGTTAGGTTGTGTGGACTGAGGAGCGCCTAAAAAATCTCGAAGTTAACCGAGATTCAAACCTAGGACCCCAGGTTTAGAAGCCAGTCAGCCCTCCCCGCCCTCTGCACTGAATAATAGACATATTATTAATCTAAGTCCATACCATGTTTATGAAGTACTTGTAAAGCTGAGTTCTATTTCGTCTAAATTGCATATTGTCCTAAAAGTATATATTTTTGAAATGTTGAGACCCTTTTAAGGATGAGGTCATTTCGCAGCTGCCTGGTCGTGTGGTTTGCGCGCTGGACTCTCGCCCATCCCCCGTCATCCTGCGGAAGTTTTGGACTCGGGAGGAAATTACCTTCAACTCTGAAGGAACATCCGAAGCTTGTAAATTATTTGACTAACATTTTACAAACAAACAAACTGTCATAAATCTGGTGCTATCTGTGATATAGAGTATAATCTTTAACCTGAAGGGAAAGTTTCAAGTCTCTCTGCTTTTCTCAACAGCTCTATTAACTCTTTCTCTCCTAACAGACGATAGCAACGTTGATTCCATCAGATTGTGGTAAATAATTACGGAGAGAAAGAGTTAACAAGCATAAAATTATATTCACAGATAAATGAGGACCAACGGAGTCTGGAAACGTTTCGGGTTAAGGGAAAAAAAATACCATAGAAAATATGAAAATAGTGTATGAGGTTTGCTATTTTGAGAACTGTTCATTCTCCCTCCATTGCTGTTAACTGCCCCATGGCCTTTCCACGCCCAGACTTAGTATTATGGCTAGATGTACATCACATACTCCATTGCACTGAGAAGAGATGGGTCCCCACTATGTCACGATTGTAACTGTGGCCTCATTGTAGAGCACATCCTTCTCGGCTGCCTCGGATACCAGGACATGGGACAAAAATATTTTAATTCTAGCAACCTCAAAACATTATTTGACAGCATCGTTCCTGAAAAATTTGCTGGGTGTTTTATCTTTGAATTAGGACTTACTGATTAAATTTAAGAGAGTTTATTTGGGACAAGTCTCATTCTTTTTAACTTATTTAAAAAAATTATGCATGAATTATAAACTTATTTTAAAACTTAAACAGTCTATTGTATAGCCTTTTACGTTCCTACTCTACTTACTACCTCGCTAATTGTGTCCTTGAAGGACTAAGGGAACGACATGGCCTAAGTTGTGCCGACGTGCCATAAAATATAAAATCCTAGATCCATGTACCCATCCAGGCCCGCTGCCAGAAATATTTGACCACCTGACAGCTGGGGTCCCTCTGCCGACCTTCCACATGCCAGAAATCTTCTGATACGTGTACATAGGAATAAGTATATATAAATACATATGATAATAAAACTGAGGCCACAGACTTGAGTACTGCATGTTTCCTTTTACGGCGAGCCTGGCCCATCTCTGCTATGGCCCTAAGGCCATTGTAAATTGTAAGGAACTACGATAAGGCTTTTAAAAATATGTTACATTTAGCAGGATCTTTATGTGAATTTTTGTTTGTGTTGCAAATTGCTTATAGATTTGGAACTATAAACTAAAGGACCATTGTGACATGTTGTTATTTCAACCTTGTATCAATTTCATATGAAGATGAACATTCACAAGAAGCACGCTTTTAGTTCTGTATAGCGAAACATCACCTACTATTAAATCATTGTCTCAGTCATGATCAGCTGCCAACTCAGAGCTTTGTTTTGGAGAAATTGTCTAATACAGTTACGTTGTTGGGTCTCTGCTGTCTCAATTATAGGTCAGTGGCATCTCTATATATAATTATCTTCTTCCCTCAACAGTTTGGACGAGCAAGAAGTAAAGGAAAGTTCACTCTCTTATTTCTGAGGATAGTAACCCCACCAAAAAAACATGAGGGAGGGGGGGGGGGGAGAACAAGTGGGTATTCACACGTCGCTACGGATGACTGTGCGAAGGACTGTCAAACCCTGCCCGAATTCATCTCCCTTCGTCCTGCGGGAGGTTTGGACTAAGAAGTAAACTATCTTCAACTCTGAAGGAACATCCGAAACATGTCAAACATTTTACAAACATTTTACAAAAACTAAATAACAGCGCCGGACTTATCCATTGTGACCAAGAAGTCATGGAAATAGAACACGTAATCTACTATATATCCGTCACTAAATAGCAGGGCCGGACTTAAACATTGTGGGGCCCCTATGCAAAACGGATTTCGCGGGGCCAAGTTTGGGTAGGGAAGCGGACAATAAGTGAAATTTAAGAGTTTGTATTAGAAAATAAATTCGTCTATGCATTTTATTCATTCTTTACTACGTACAGAATTACTTTACGAGCATTACGTATAGCAAAGCCATACAGGATATGATAATAATTCTGTTTCCTACATAGATCACGCTCAATAGCAAGAATTTCCAAATGTTTCAATCTATCTTTGAGAATTGTTGACCTCAAGTAATTCTTCATTAGTTTAGAAGCTTCTTTCATCAAATTCCACAATTACTTTAATGCAGAATGACGTTTTTATTTATCGAGCGTAGGATTGGCGTTTTCCATATTGAATGACACCCCAAAATGACAATTTTTGTCTATATTATTCCGTATATTTTAAGGACTATTTCGTACATTTTGCAATTTCCGGAGATTTTCAGGAGCTCCTGGTAAATCGACAGGAGGGCGCGAGAAATCTGTTTTAAGTTATAAAATGGTTTAATTTAATAATTTATACACCTTGAATTAGCGCGGGTCCTATGAAAGTGCTCTATATTGTCTATATTTTTATAACTCTGGTGGTAATGTGGATGGGGGTAGTAGTAGTGTGTATCTAGTCAGCCAACGCAAATCGCTCCAGGTCAGTGCTAGACGAATGGTTAACCATGACGAGTTGCGACGTTGTGATGTAATCTCTTAAACTCTGTATGAATGTGATGTAATCTCTTAAACTCTGTATGAATGTGATGTAATCTCTTAAACTCTGTATGGATGTGATGTAATCTCTTAAACTCTGTATGAGTGTGATGTAATCTCTTAAACTCTGTATGAGTGTGATGCAATGTCTTAAACTCTGTATGAGTGTGATGTAATCTCTTAAACTCTGTATGAGTGTGATGCAATGTCTTAAACTCTGTATGAGTGTGATGCAATGTCTTAAACTCTGTATGAGTGTGATGTAATCTCTTAAACTCTGTATGAGTGTGATGTAATCTCTTAAACTCTGTATGAGTGTGATGTAATCTCTTAAACTCTGTATGAGTGTGAAGTAATCTCTTAAACTCTGTATGAGTGTGATGTAATCTCTTAAACTCTGTATGAGTGTGATGCAATCTCTTAAACTTTGTATGAATGTAACGTAATATTTGAAAAAATATTCAATATTAAGCCTTAAAGAGTATCTCTTAGAACGTATATTGTTAAGACTATGTGAATGATTACAATGAATTATTACCTCGACTATTTAGTCTTCTTTGTTTTCTTGTAAGCTTTATTTTAAAGTCAATTGAAAGTGGTGAAAGTAGGGCAAGGTGGCAGGGTTGGTGAGTGAAACTCTATGAAGTCTTCACGAGTCTATGAAGCTATTTTTGACGTTTTCAAATGACACACACCCAGACACTTATCTCCCTTACATTTCTCCATTCATGCTCCCACACAGGTTTCCCTCTAATGTTCTGTATCCTACTGGAGCTATATTCAATCGTGACGCCGACGAAGACCATCCCTGGTCAAACATTTACGGCCAAACCGGTGGAAGATCTCAACCGGCCATTCACGAAAAAGCTGCTGTTTCTACCCGAATCTAAAGCTACGACCAAAATGATGAAAGAAGGCGCAAGTTTTGAAAGTTTGTACTTGCAATAATTTAGCAATACGTTGGGCACAAATAATATACCTTTGTAGGTTTTATACTTTTTGGACACCCATCCAGGACCGAAGAAAATTACGTCCTCGACCAAACGTTCTGGACTAATCGTCCAGGAGCAAACGTCGTGAACCAGATGTCCAGGAGCAAACGTCGTGAACCAGATGTCCAGGATCAAACGTCCAGGACCAAACGTCTTGGACGAAACGTCTAGGACCAAACGAGCAGGCACAAAACTTCTGTAGAATCGAAGCGGGCACGGATCGGATCTCGAGAACCCGTGACGACAGTCCGGAATGCATGGCATAAAAGCCATCTTAGAATTTAAGATTTTTCTGTGTATGTGTGTTTGTTAGGCCCAATTTATAGTTTAGTGTTTAAATGACTTCTGAATCGATATATATATATATATATATATATATACATTGTAAGATTGCAGAAACAATATGTAAAAAAAAAAGCTATGTTTTGGAGTGGGCTTAGAATAGGTCTAAATTTAACTGACAATCCTGATGTAAATATGGATTGATTCCATATTTCAATGCATTTTCATTCTTTCTTGTTTCTTCTTTGAATAATCGCTGAACTGTCAGACTGATTTAGAGTGTGGGTCCTAGAGAGGGATGAATGCTATGAATTTAACTCCATAAATTGACGAAAAGAATAAAAAAATGCTGGACGATGATTTCTTCAATGACACAGAGAAAATTGTGGACACGTTGTTTTACGAGGCTTCATTACGTATTCAGTGGCGTAGCTAGGGGTCTCCACTTGATTGGGGCCCTCAAATAATTTTTTTACATAAAAAATTAAATATTACGCATGGTCCCCCCCCCCCCCCCCCCCCAAAGAGGTCAAGCCCCCTTGGGCCCCGAAACGCTAGAAAATTCCT